>CM060592.1:52700475-52720475 GCA_030578255.1 Tiaroga cobitis | reverse complement strand
TGTGTGTGTGTGTGTGTGTGTGTGTGTGTGTGTGTGTGTGTGTGTGTGTGTGTGTGTGTGTGTGTGTGTGAGAGAAAGAGTAGCAAGACTGAAAAAGTATTTTCCGGTAAAAAAAAAAAAAAGTTTTTATGTACAACTACAAAATATTATTTTTACATTAAATAAATATCAAAAATTGAACAATTAAACTTGTTTTTTAGCTTTCATTTATTTAAGAAAATTTATCTACGAATGCAATTAAACATTACAGTTTTAAGTAAAAAAGGTTTTTATTTACAGCTGCAAAAAAATTTTTTTTTTACATTTATGAATAATATCAATAACTGAACAATTAAACCTGAGAATTTTAAGCTTTAATTTTAAATTTTTTTTATTTTATGAATGCAACATGGGTGATTTTGTGGTCTGTCATGAATAAATCATGTGTTTATCTCAAGAGTACAGACTGAAATAGTATTTTCTTGTAAAAAAAAAAAGTTTTACATAAATAAATGAAAGCTAAAAAAACTCAGGGTTAATTGTATTATTGTTGATATGATTTAATTATATGTAAAAAGATGTCTTGTAGCTGAAAATTAAAACCTTTTTTACTTAAAACTGTCATGTTTAATTGCATTCATAGATTTGTTTTTTCTTAAATAAATTAAAGCTAAAAAACTCAGGTTTAATTGTAAAAAACTCAGGTTTAAATATTCAAATATTTATATTATTTATTAAAGAAAAGACAAAACTATGAATGCAATTAAACATGACAGTTTTAAGTATAAAACTGTATTTTTTATACACAGCTACAAATGTTTTTTTTATTGTTTTTTTTTTTTACATTTTTAATATCAATAATTGAACGATTAAACCTGAGAGTTTTAAGCTTTCTTTTTTTTTCTTTCTCTGAATGCAACGGGTGATTTTGTGGTATATCATGAATAAATCATGTGTTTCTCTCTTCGTGTGTGCGTGTGTGTGTCATCAGGGCTTGTTTACAATGGGCTGGACTTCAGTGAATGAGCTTCAACACCTTCACCTGCTGCTCAACAGAAACAAAAGAGCCGAGGTGAGCCAGAAATAGCGTTTCCTCGGCCGATCAAAGGCACGTCTGTGCAGCGCTGACTCCCTGCGGCTGTGCGCCACAGATAAGCATCACAACGCCAGAGTCAAGTCTGCTGATGTGTTTGTTTGCCTGTTTTATTCTCTCATTTAGTTTTCCTCCAGGGTCTGACACTTAGATCCTATCTAAGCCGGAGTAAATGGATTGGACATGATTGTTCGGCAGATATGCAGTGAGGAAAGTGGGAAAGGTTCATCTAAACGGGGGCTTTTAACGTTAATTGCTAGTGTTATCAGACAACAAATGCCTTGAGTTATTAGCTTGAGTTATCAGCTGCATTGTGCTGTAGTTCACTTGTATACCGAGAGGAAACTTTTTTTTTATCTACATGTTTTTCAATAAAAAAAGTGCATATTTGCACTCCAAATGGTCAAAAAAAAATACTCAATTTAGTCAAAGTAGTATTTAGTGTGGAAAGTGCGAAAGGTTTACTGCTCATTCATCTAAACCACCCTTAAAACGGTGGCTTTTAACGGTAATTACTAAAAAAAAAATTGTCAAAAAGGCATCCTGGTGTTGAAACGGAAATAAAAAAATTCATTTACATTCATGCATTTGCACATGCAGAGGAACATAAGCAATTAGTCACAGTTAAAATAACGATTATGATTAATGATTATGAAAAATTCCTATAATAACATATTAAAAGTTTACTGCTTATTCATCCAAACGGCCCTCAAACGGTGGCTTTTAACGTTCATAACTCGTGTTATCAGACAACAAATGCCGTTTTTTTTTTTTAAACAAATTAAACAGAGTAAAAAGTACAGTGTCTCTCAGTGGACATTAAATTCTCAATATATTAATATTAATTATTAACTGCATTGTGCTGTCTCAAGTTCACTTGGATACATGGAGGAAATAAAAGAAACTAACTTTTTTTTATCCACACATTTTTCAATAAAAAGGTGCATATTTGCACTTCAAATGGAATTTTTCAAAAATGCATCCTGGTGTTGAAATTGAAATAAAAAACATGTAAAAAAAACAAAAAAAACATTTACATTCATGCATTTAGCAGACTGGACTTGAATAGAGGAACAAAAGCAATTAGACACAGTTAAAATAACGATTATGAAAAATTCCTATAATAACATATTAAAAGTTTGTGTCAGCTATTAATTTGTTAAAGTCAGTTCACGTTAATGATCACTGACAGATATATCAGATAGAAGTTACCATCTCAAAGCAGTCATTAGTAACTACTATAAGAAAGGGTTCGAAGTGGAATCTTAAAGGTGCAGTGTGTGATTTTTAGCGGCATCTAGCGGTTCGGTTGCGAGTTTGCACTAAGGGCTCAGCCCACTGCTCACCCCTCCCTTTCGAAGAAGCTACGGTGGCTAAAACGGGACAAACATGTCGTCGTCTGAGACAGCAGAGAATAGCCAGAGTAAGCCAAGAGTGTGTAACATTGTCACTGTTTCTGTACCACAGTCCATTATAAACCACATAATGGATAACGTTTTCAAAGCCATGGTCAGGTGAGGATCAAGGGTCTATAATATAATAATATCAGCTGATTGTCTTAAACCCATAATACAGTGAGGGAGAAGAACCACATTAAACTAGGCAACTATATATTTTTCTAACAGGGTAGCTGCTAGTAAAAGTTTAGCTGGCTAATATGAGCTGTTACTGTGGCTGAGCTGGTTAAAGCGTAAAGCATTGTTTATACTCGACACGTCCGCATGAGCCCAAAGGTGCGCGCGGCAAAAATGGCATGATTATAACAGCGCGCGTGCCTCCGCACCCCCTAGACACCATTTACTACACATACAATATGCCTTATTCACGGCAGTGCCATCTTTGATTTTTAATGAGAATGAAAGCGAGGCTGTGAGGGATAGACATGCATCTCTTCAATGGGCTGTACTGTTATTTAATGTGTTTTCGGATTGTTCTGTTAATGAAACACTGGAAAAATATCTTTCCAAGAAATTTCAGTTGACAAAAAACTCCCGACAATGTAAGCTGTGGAAAATTGTAAGTTATCTAGGAGCTTTATTCAGCTTTTTACAGCGGATGCCATTGGAAACATGGTAAGTCTATCCCTCACAGCCTCACTTTCATACCTGTCATGGCGCTGCTCTGAATAAGGTCTATAGGCTTTTTTTCTCTGATTTTGAAAACTCTTCGCGATCGACTTAAAATGCTTCCAAGATCGACGGGTTGGTGATTCCTGTAACGTTACTGTTTTATGGTCAATGACAAGAGTACTAATCAGCTGTCTCACGAACGTAACCAGCACATTTATCCCCACATAGCAAAGCCATAACACAGCGAGGGAGAACTAAGTTACATGAAACAATCCAACTACATATTTTACACCACTGACAAGTCACTACTCACGGTGTTTATGGCTAGCTTCTAGGTTTCTGCGGCTTCTCTTTCAAGGTAGTGACGAAACACGCTCTGTAGCGCTGTTTGTGCACGTTCGGCTACGGTAGAAACATGACGTCACAATATGTCGACCTTCATAGAAGGGGATTCCCGCGGTTATGTAGATATAAATGTCTCATTCTAAGGTAATAAAAACATTACGGTTCATTAAGTAAGTTCTTTATACACCACTGAAAACATAGTTATGGATGTCATTTTGCATTTCTGTTAATAGATACTAAATATTTTTACTGATTGCACCTTTAAATGGTTCTGTCAGGTGCTTCTTGTAAAAAAGAACCTTTTAGATCATGGAATCATTTTATGCATTTAGTTTTAATTAAGGAAAAACTAATCTGATAAACATGAATCTATTATGCAGTCTTTTAAGACATTTCTCCTTATATAGAACCTTTTTTGCATAAAGGGTTCCTTAAAATCGATTCAAGAACACTAGAGTTCTATACAGAACATTTTGGCATAAAAATGGTTCTTTAAAATTGAGTCAAGAACACTAGGGTTCTATATAGAATATTTTTAGCATTAAATGTCCATCAAATTTGAGTCAAGAACACTAGGGTTTCACATAGAACCTTTTTCCCATGAAAGGTTATTTAAAATTGAGTCAAGAACCCTAGAGTTCTATATAGAACCTTTTGGAATAAAAGGATCTTTAAAATTGAGTCAAGAACACTAGGGTTTCACATAGAACCTTTATAGCATGAAGTACTCATCATAACTGAGTCAAGAACACTAGGGTTTCACATAGAACCTTTATAGCTTAAAGTGCTCATCAAAATTGTGTCAAGAACACTAGGGTTTCACATAGAACCTTTATAGCATAAAGTGCTCATCAAAATTGAGTCAAGAACACTAGGGTTTCACATAGAATCTGTATAGCTTAAAGTGCTCTTAAAAATTGAGTCAAGAACCCTAGAGTTCTATATAGAACCTTTTGGAATAAAAGGATCTTTACAATTGAGTCAAGAACCCTAGAGTTGTATATAGAACCTTTTGGAATAAAAGGATCTTTAAAATTGAGTCAAAAACACTAGGGTTTCACATAGAACCTTTATAGCTTAAAGTGCTCATCAAAATTGAGTCAAGAACACTAGGGTTTCACATAGAACCTTTATAGCTTAAAGTGCTCTTCAAAATTGAGTCAAGAACCCTAGAGTTCTATATAGAACCTTTTGGAATAAAAGGATCTTTAAAATTGAGTCAAGAACACTAGGGTTTCACATAGAACCTTTATAGCTTAAAGTGCTCATCAAAATTGAGTCAAGAACACTAGGGTTTCACATAGAACCTTTATAGCTTAAAGTGCTCTTCAAAATTGAGTCAAGAACCTTAGAGTTCTATATAGAACCTTTTGGAATAAAAGGATCTTTAAAATTGAGTCAAGAACCCTAGAGTTCTAGAACCTTTTGGAATAAAAGGATCTTTACAATTGAGTCAAGAACACTAGGGTTTCACATAGAACCTTTATAGCATAAAGTGCTCATCAAAATTGAGTCAAGAACACTAGGGTTTCACATAGAACCTTTATAGCTTAAAGTGCTCATCAAAATTGAGTCAAGAACACTAGGGTTTCACATAGAATCATAGAACCTTTATAGCATAAAGTGCTCATCAAAATTGAGTCAAGAACACTAGGGTTTCACATAGAAACTTTATAGCTTAAAGTGCTCATCAAAATTGAGTCAAGAACACTAGGGTTTCACATAGAACCTTTATAGCTTAAAGTGCTCTTCAAAATTGAGTCGAGAACCTTAGAGTTCTATATAGAACCTTTTGGAATAAAAGGATCTTTAAAATTGAGTCAAGAACCCTAGAGTTCTAGAACCTTTTGGAATAAAAGGATCTTTACAATTGAGTCAAGAACCCTAGAGTTCTATATAAATCCTCATTGACCCTTTTTTTTCATAACAAAAGCAATCCTCAATCTGTAACTCTCTTTGATCTGTATTTAATCTCCTGGAATTATTGAATTATCAAACATTCATATCCGCATGCGTTTCAATCACAGTTTAATGTGTGCCAGTGCAGTGGTAATACATTATAATAATTTGACAGGCGGGTTGTCGGGAGAATGGCTTAGAGCTTCCCATACGCTTCCTCCGGGTGATAAGAAAGGAAAACACGTTCTCCGCTCTTAAAACAGAAACCCTGAGCACCTTCAGGAAGAGCCGAGCGCTCTATGGGCTTTGTAATTTAAGGCAGAGGTCAATCCCGGGATTTACAAAGTGAGGAAGCCCCCCCACCCCACACTAATGCCCCTGCAGGTCAAGCCTCCAGTTAAAAAAAGAAACATGGGCTGCGTCCGAAATCACGTATACTCTCTCTTAAGTAATTACTTAATGACTGACTGCTAAAAAAGTGCCGTCTATAGAGTATGAATGTGTGTAGTATGAATGTAATCCAGACGTACTGCATTCGCCATGTTGTCATTATCATGTGATCTACTCACTGCCATTCATAAATCCTCTCCCGTGGCCTCATGGGATAGTAAAGTCTCCATGTTAAAGGTTCTTCATGGAACCATAACTGTCAAAAAGAACCTTTGTTTTAAGAGTGCTCTTTAAATCATCAGTACACTTAAAAAATAAAGGTTATTTTTGACAGTTATGGTTCCGTGAAGAACCTTTAACATCCAGTGAACCTTTCTTAGTGTGAAGAACATTTAAATAATCGAAAGAACCCTTTTTTCACTAAAGAACATAGGAAAGGTTCCATGGATATTAAAGGTTCTTCATGAACCATAACTGTCAAAAAGAAACCTTTATTTTAAGAGTGCTCTTTAAATCATCAGTACACTTAAAAAATAAAGGTTCTACCAAAGAACCTCAGAAAATGTTCAAGGATGTTAAAGGTTTTTTTATGGAACCATAAATGCCAATAAAGAACCTTTTTTGACAGTTATGGTTCCGTGAAGAACCTTTAACATCCACGGAACCTTTCTAAGTGTGAAGAACAATTAAATAACCAAAATAACCTTTTTTTACTAAAGAACATAAGAAAGGTTCCCTGGATGGTAAAGGTTCTTCATGGAACCATAACTGTCAAAAAATAACCTTTATTTCAAGAGTGCTCTTTAAATCATCAGTATACTTAAAAAAAATAAAGAACCTTTTTTGACAGTTATGGTTCCATGAAGAACCTTTAACATCCATGGAACCTTTCTTAGTGTGAAGAACATTTAAATAATCGAAAGAACCCTTTTTTCATTAAAGAACCTCAGAAAATGTTCAAGGATGTTACATTTTTTTATGGAACCATAAATGCCAATAAAGAACCTTTTTTACAGTTCTGGTTCCATGAAGAACCTATAACATCCAGGGAACCTTTTCTTAGTGTGAAAAACAATTCAATAATCGAAAGAACCCTTGTTTCACTAAAGAACATAGGAATGGTTACATGGATGTTAAAGGTTGTTCATGAAACCATAAAAGCCAATAAAGAACCTTTATTTCAAGAGTGGTCTTTAAATCATCAGTACTCTCTTAAAAAAATAAAGGTTCTTTTTGACAATTATGGTTCCGTGAAGAACCTTTAACATCCATGGAACCTTTCTTAGTGTGAAGAACATTAAAATAATCTAAATAACCTTTTTTAATTAAAGAACCTCCGAAAATGTTCTAGGATGTTAAAGTTTTTTTTAAGGGAACCATAAATGCCAAAAAAGAACCTTTTTTGACAGTTATGGTTCCATGAAGAACCTTTAACATCCAGAGAACCTTTCTTAGTGTAAAGAACAATTAAATAATCGAAAGACCCCTTTTTCACTAAAGAACCTCTGAAAGGTTCCATGGATGTTAAAGGTTCTTCATGGAACCATAACTGTCAAAAAGAACCTTTGTTTTAAGAGTGCTCTTTAAATCATCAGTACACTTAAAAAATAAAGGTTCTACCAAAGAACCTCAGAAAATGTTCAAGGATGTTAAAGGTTTTTTTATGGAACCATAAATGCCAATAAAGAACCTTTTTTGACAGTTATGGTTCCGTGAAGAACCTTTAACATCCACGGAACCTTTCTAAGTGTGAAGAACAATTAAATAACCAAAATAACCTTTTTTTACTAAAGAACATAAGAAAGGTTCCCTGGATGGTAAAGGTTCTTCATGGAACCATAACTGTCAAAAAATAACCTTTATTTCAAGAGTGCTCTTTAAATCATCAGTATACTTAAAAAAAATAAAGAACCTTTTTTGACAGTTATGGTTCCATGAAGAACCTTTAACATCCATGGAACTAGGGCTGACTTCTAATAGTCGAGGATTCGACGATTCGATTCGGAGAGGTCTGATTCGACTATGAACCTCATAGTCGAATAGTAGGGTTATGTAACCAATAGGGGTGTGATGGTTGAACACCGTCATTAGAACTCTATAACCGCCAAAATCGTGCTATTAAGCCTAAATTATTTTTTACAAATTTTTTTTATCATAGTGAATGTTTAAATACTAATATCAGCTTACGAGGGAAACGGAGGCGGAGTTAGTGGTGGTTCGGAGGCTGAGTGCTGGAGATGATTCGGGAGACGTCTGTGCCTAGCCTAGAAATCTAGACGCACCCTAGCGGCAGCAAAAATTATTTTGCAGCCAGTGTAACATCTTGATGTAGGTCTGGCTTGCCAGGCTAGTCTGTGCCCCTTTCCCGATCAGAGCGCGCGCTGACACTAAAGCCTTGTTTATACCAGACGCGTCCGCACGAGAGCGAAGGTGCGCACGGCAAAAAATGACGCGTTGGGTGCGCAAGACCGGCAAGACCCCATTTCGCTTGGCTGTGTGCACAGCTTTTTTTGTAACAGCCCGCGCGACACCGCGTCCGAGGATGAACGACTTCAAGCCGAATCTGCTCGAGCATGTACGTCTCACCGCACCGGCACGCTGTTTGCGCGTCTAAATTGCAACGTTCATTGCAAAGTTTTTTTGTTAAGGGTTTTGTTTACTGCGTGTGATTTATTTAAAACAAAGCACGTTCATTGCAACGTTTTTTTTTTTTGTTAAGGATTAATTTAATGGAAAGCACATTCACTTAGTTGTCTTGCTGTTCATTTTAAATAAACGTAGAGCGAGTTGTCCTATAACAGACGAACAGTTAGCCTATTCAACCGAACGTATAGTCTGCTCTCTAAAAAAAAAAAAAAAGTTCGACTATCAGTCGACTACGGCAAAATCTAACGAATCAGATTCGACTATGAAAATCCTTAGTCGAAAACAGCCCTACATGGAACCTTTCTTAGTGTGAAGAACATTTAAATAATCGAAAGAACCCTTTTTTCACTAAAGAACCTCAGAAAATGTTCAAGGATGTTACATTTTTTTATGGAACCATAAATGCCAATAAAGAACCTTTTTTACAGTTCTGGTTCCATGAAGAACCTATAACATCCAGGGAACCTTTTCTTAGTGTGAAAAACAATTCAATAATCGAAAGAACCCTTTTTTCACTAAAGAACATAGGAATGGTTACATGGATGTTAAAGGTTGTTCATGAAACCATAAAAGCCAATAAAGAACCTTTATTTCAAGAGTGGTCTTTAAATCATCAGTACTCTCTTAAAAAAATAAAGGTTCTTTTTGACAATTATGGTTCCGTGAAGAACCTTTAACATCCATGGAACCTTTCTTAGTGTGAAGAACATTAAAATAATCTAAATAACCTTTTTTAATTAAAGAACCTCCGAAAATGTTCAAGGATGTTAAAGTTTTTTTTAAGGGAACTATAAATGCCAAAAAAGAACCTTTTTTGACAGTTATGGTTCCATGAAGAACCTTTAACATCCAGAGAACCTTTCTTAGTGTGAAGAACAATTAAATAATCGAAAGACCCCTTTTTCACTAAAGAACCTCTGAAAGGTTCCATGGATGTTAAAGGTTCTTCATGAACCATAACTGTCAAAAAGAAACCTTTATTTTAAGAGTGCTCTTTAAATCATCAGTACACTTAAAAAATAAAGGTTCTTTTAAAGGTTCTACCAAAGAACCTCAAGAAAATGTTCAAGGATGTTAAAGGTTTTTTTATGGAACCATAAATGCCAATAAAGAACCTTTTTTGACAGTTATGGTTCCGTGAAGAACCTTTAACATCCACGGAACCTTTCTGAGTGTGAAGAACAATTAAATAACCAAAATAACCTTTTTTTTACTAAAGAACATAAGAAAGGTTCCCTGGATGTTAAAGGTTCTTCATGGAACCATAACTGTCAAAAAATAACCTTTATTTCAAGAGTGCTCTTTAAATCATCAGTATACTTAAAAAAAAATAAAGAACCTTTTTTTGACAGTTATGGTTCCATGAAGAACCTTTAACATCCATGGAACCTTTCTTAGTGTGAAGAACATTTAAATAATCGAAAGAACCCTTTTTTCACTAAAGAACCTCAGAAAATGTTCAAGGATGTAAAAAAAATTTTTATGGAACCATAAATGCCAAAAAATAACCTTTTTTGACAGTTATGGTTCCATGAAGAACCTTTAACATCCAGAGAACTTTTCGTAGTGTGAAGAACATTTAAATAATCGAAAGAACCGTTTTTTCACTAAAGAACCTCTGAAAGGTTCCATGGATGTTAAAGGTTCTTCGTGGAACCATAACTGTCAAAAATAACCTTTAAATCACCAGAGTGCTCTTTAAATCACCAGTACACTCTTAAAAAAATAAAGGTTCTTTTTTGACAATTATGGTTCCATAAAGAACCTTTAACATCAAGAACCTTTATTTTAAGAGTGCTCTTTAAATCATCAGTATACTTAAAAATAAAGGTTATTTTTTAAGTATACTGATGATTTAAAGAGCACTCTTAAAATAAAGGTTCTTGATGTTAAAGGTTCTTTATGGAACCATAACTGTCAAAAAAGAACCTTTTATAATACCTTTACCTTTTTAAAAAGAGCACTACCTTTCTTATGTTCTTTAGTAAAAAAAGGTTATTTTGATTATTTAATTGTTCTTCACACTAAGAAAGGTTCCATGGACGTTAAAGCTTCTTCATGGAACCATAACTGTAAAAGGAGTGCTCTTTAAATCATCAGAACACTCTTAAAAAAATAAAGGTTATTTTTTTGACAGTTATGGTTCCATGAAGAACCTTTAACATCCATGGAACCTTTCTTAGTGTGAAGAACATTTAAATAATCGAAAGAACCCTTTTTTCACTAAAGAACCTCAGAAAATGTTCAAGGATGTAAAAAAAATTTTTATGGAACCATAAATGCCAAAAAATAACCTTTTTTGACAGTTATGGTTCCATGAAGAACCTTTAACATCCAGAGAACTTTTCGTAGTGTGAAGAACATTTAAATAATCGAAAGAACCGTTTTTTCACTAAAGAACCTCTGAAAGGTTCCATGGATGTTAAAGGTTCTTCGTGGAACCATAACTGTCAAAAATAACCTTTAAATCACCAGAGTGCTCTTTAAATCACCAGTACACTCTTAAAAAAATAAAGGTTCTTTTTTGACAATTATGGTTCCATAAAGAACCTTTAACATCAAGAACCTTTATTTTAAGAGTGCTCTTTAAATCATCAGTATACTTAAAAATAAAGGTTATTTTTTAAGTATACTGATGATTTAAAGAGCACTCTTAAAATAAAGGTTCTTGATGTTAAAGGTTCTTTATGGAACCATAACTGTCAAAAAAGAACCTTTTATAATACCTTTACCTTTTTAAAAAGAGCACTACCTTTCTTATGTTCTTTAGTAAAAAAAGGTTATTTTGATTATTTAATTGTTCTTCACACTAAGAAAGGTTCCATGGACGTTAAAGCTTCTTCATGGAACCATAACTGTAAAAGGAGTGCTCTTTAAATCATCAGAACACTCTTAAAAAAATAAAGGTTATTTTTTTGACAGTTATGGTTCCATGAAGAACCTTTAACATCAATGGAACCTTTCCGAGGTTCTTTATAGTGAAAAAATGGTTCTTTAGATTATAAAAATCTTCACACTACTAAACTTTTCAGAACTGTTCACTAAAAGATCCCTCTTTTTAGAGATCTATGGGATTATGGAACCTTTATTGCATACAATAAGATCTAAGATTTAAGATCTCCACTGCTTCCAGGATGTAAAGCTTTTTTTTTTTTTTTTCTATTTGGAACTTTTATTTTAAGAAACGTTTCATTTAAGTGACTTTTTTTTCACTTTTTTTATTTTATTAAACGCTCATATTTGCCATATAGAGTGAAGATGGCTTCATAACTCCTACATGCTCAGCAGGTCCGGAACCGTCATCGGAGCCCATTTGTTTTGAAGCTCGAAACACCTTGAACAAATTTCTCTCTACACTGAAACAGTGCGAGATGATGATGTTGTGCGGTTCTGATGTTCATCAGGTCTGCGGTGTCCCACTGACCCGGAGCTTCAGTCCATCTGCATTCTTGCACTTTGAACCATAAACATCCTCCTTTCAAAGAGCTTGGCAGGAAGTTTGGTAAGTTTTCCCTTAAATGTGCTTTAGTCTATTTAAAATAGAAGCCTGCTGGATTGCTTTCAGCATCTTATACAATAAAAATTTCTATATTGCTGTGTTTGAGATGATCTAATAACATATATATATGTATATATATATCATACAATCATACATATATTTTTTTTTTTTTGATAGTAACTATGACCTAATAATGCTTACTGTATAACCAAATACTGAGTCTGAAAAAGTATTAATTTATTAATACATTAATTACAATGTCTATGGAGCAAGTACATTTATTTAATTAATTTGTGTTTTATTAAGAATCAATTAATTAAGGCTGTCATATAAAAAAATGCAAGTAAACTACACGCAAGCTCGACAGATCTCAAGCGCAGCTTCCATTAAAAAACAAAAGAAATGTTTCGTTCTCTGTAAAGTTTCAGGGGCGTGAAGGAGCCGATAGATGCTGATGACATACGGAACACACAGCTGTTACACCTGTGCGTGTGCATGTGTGTGTGTGTGTGTGTGTGTGAGAGAGAGAGAGCAGACTGGGCTTGGAGATCAAAATCTGCAGCTATATATCAATTAGAAATAAACACCTATATAATGCATAAAAAAATGTATACAACAAAGCTGAAGGCTATTGTTCTTTTTGGATAATATTTGGTTACACTTTATTTTAAGGTGTCATTGTTACAGTGTAATTATATATTGAAGTACTGAGTAATATTAATTAACTACATACTATAGGGTTAGGGTAGGATTAGGATTTGGTTGAGGGTTAGTTGCATGTAATTATGCATAATTTACTGTTATTACTACGCGAAGTACATGTAACGTAACAAGGACACTGTAAAATAAAGTGTTACCTAATATTTTATAATGGTGTATTTATAAAATAAATTCGAGGACCCCCTCGAAAACGAGATGTTTCATCTCAAGGGGTTATCCTCAACAATAAAATTCAATTCAATAAAATATACTGTATTATTTTATTTATTTTCAAATGTTTGTATTTGTTGATCTTTTATTAAGGAATTAAATGGGCTTGGATATAAATATGTAGGCTCAGTGTCGATATAAAGGCGGGTTAAATTACTATAGGCTGTATTAATGCATAAAATAGTGCCAAATAGTCAAATAAATTGCCTATACAAAGACCTTTAACCAAAACCAAAAATAAATATAATTTTTTATATTTAGTAGCCTACTGGTAGCCTATATGGAGTTAAATGTAATCTAATAAGTAAAATAATATAAATATTTTTAAAGAGCATCTCATTTAGTTATATACTGTATGAATAATAAAGGTGTTATTCTTGTGTAAAACGCATTGGTGTTAGTTAAGCGACGAGAGAGACGTGACGAAAGCGGAATATGACGACACACCAGAGTTTCGCATTTCACGAGAGGGAGAAAAAACGAGTTTCAGGATCTTCCAGGAGAGCCTTCGAGCTTAAACCACACTGAGATCCCGAGTCCATCACAGCAAAACCCGAGGAGCTCTTATTTCATCCGACACGGACTATATTTAAGAGTTTCTGTCATCATTTATGGATCTGCGGTGACCTGATGCATGAACAAATCATCCAAAAGAGCTAAAATCAGGTACGTCCAGTTTCAACCAAACTCATGCGCTCTTAAAAATGAGTTTTCGCAGCAATGCGTTTTTGGTAACCCAAAGAATCATTAGCGATCAGATCAGATTCCTAGAACATTTTAATCATCTAAAAAAAACGTTATCCACTATAAAGCGGTTCGATACACACTCTAAAAAAACTGGATTGTTTCAACGGTCAAATTATGGACAAAGCAAACCGTTTAAAATTTTAATTAAAAAAAATCAAACCAACCGTTAAGTTTGTCCATATTTGACCACGCGTTTTTAGAGTGAAGGTTCTTCACGGAACCATCCGATGCCAATACAACACCTTTATTTTTAGCGTGAGGTGTTTGTTTTGATGTTTTGTTTGCTTATGTTTTTGAAGCGATGGCATCTTACCATAGCTTGGATGATGACGCAATGGCTTTGATGGTCCACGACACCAACGCGGTGAAGAAGGAAGAGTTCGCGAAGGACGAGCCGGTCCAGTCAGACCCGAGTTCCGACCCGAAAGCGGACCCGTCCCAGAAGCCTCCGTACTCGTACGTGGCTCTGATCGCGATGGCCATCCGGGAGAGCTCGGAGAAAAGACTAACCCTCTCCGGGATCTACCAGTACATCATCACCAAGTTCCCCTTCTATGAGAAGAACAAGAAGGGATGGCAGAACAGTATCCGGCACAACTTGAGTCTCAACGAGTGTTTTATTAAAGTTCCCCGGGAGGGTGGCGGCGAGCGCAAGGGGAACTACTGGACCCTCGACCCGGCTTGCGAGGACATGTTCGAGAAGGGGAACTACCGGCGCCGGAGGCGCATGAAGCGCCCGTTTAGACCGCCGGTGGCTCACTTCCAACCGGGGAAGTCTCTCTTCGGAGGCGATGGATACGGAAACTACCTATCCGCCCCAAAATACCTCCAGTCCGGCTTCATGAACAACACCTGGCCGCTCGCTCAGCCTCCGCCACCGATGAGCTACGGGTCCTGCCAGATGGGCAACGGGAACATGGGGGCCATGAAAGGACTAACGGCCCCATCCTACAACCCCTATAGCCGAATGCAAGCCATGGGTCTTCCGAACATGATGAACTCGTACCACCAGCAACACCATCAGGCCCAGCAGCAGCAACAATCTTCGCCGGTTCCGTCCAACAGCGCGGCGGCCCTGCAGTTCACCTGCTCTCGGCAACCGGCCGAGCTCTACGCGTACTGGGACCACGACGCCAAAAACTCCACGTTACATTCGCGGATTGACATTTGAACCGAATCTCACACCTCATTCGAGGGACTTCGAAATCGGTCGATCATCTGAGGTAAACAGGGTAACTTTTTGTTGCTGAAGAACAAACCAACACTAGGCTACCTGGACAGAATGGATCATTTTTTTTTAAATATTATAAATCAGTAGTTTTGATTCTCGACTTCAGGATAAAACGTTTAAAAAAATCATAAAAATCGAAAATTACTTTGTTTGTGGACAATGAGAATAGCCTATTTACACGATTGTTTTTGGGACCATTGTGATTTTTACGTTTTGGATTGTCAAGCCAGCACTTATTTTCTATACTTTCAATAAACTGTTTTGATTAAAATGTCGATGTATTTGGAAGATGTAGAGGGGTCTGTTATTTCACGCGCTTACAAAAAAAAAAAAAAAGAAAACTGACACGATTATACGCTCTATAAAACAAAAAACCGCTGGGTTGTTTCAAAGGTCAAATATGGTCAAACTAAACCGATGTTTTTTTTTATTTTTTTTATTAAGTTTTTAACCCCAACGGTTGGGTTTGACCATATTTGACCGTTGAAACAACCCAGCATTTTAGCATAATTTACAGTGATATTCCTGCTCTTGAGAAGAATGGAGTAATTATAGTAGGCTAATAAATCACCATTAATGTGATTGTAAGACTTCCGTTCTTCTATTCTGTTTCATTTCGTTCGGTGAAAAAAGCGTTCATGGTGTTATTTCGCAAAGAAGTATAAAACCATAGGCCTATTTGTTTTTGGTTTAATGAAAACGATTCGAAGTGGGCGATTTATTTTTTTCGTTTCGAAAAATCAGTTCTCGTCAACTATTATTATAGCCCATGTTATTTTTATATTTTATATTCAGTCAAATAGCTATTTATTTATATATAGGCTGTTTTATATTCAATTATGCTCCTGCATTTCATTTCAGTCTATCAGCTGCCATTTCATAAATATTATAGCCAAGGCTACCATAAATAGGCCTACGTCGAAATTATAACATTTACATTACATTTCTGAAATACATAACTTGGACACGGTCACCTCTGATAACAGATCACTCTAAATTGTAATTATAATGCATTTTCTGTAAAGCTGATTTGAAACGAGATTGTGAAAACCGCTACAAATAAATGTGAATGTGAATTGAAAAGTAAAAATTAAATCCCATAAAACTATCTTAACTGGCTTTTTAAATCATATGCGAAAATAACACAAGGTTAAAAAAATATAAAACTTGTTTGTTTGTTTTTTTGTAACGGATTTAAAAAATAATACGGATCAAAATACAATTAGGCTACTGTGATTAGGCCTACAGTAATTTTAAATGTCTGACGGAAATATTGTTTTTGCATGAATATTATACATGTGTAAACACACACATCTTTCTCTTCTGTCTCTCATTACAAGTCTGTGATCAAGGCCAGATTTAACGAAAGTTCGTGAGAAAACGCTCATTTCATGCAGTCGCTCCATATTTTAACATCATGAATAACAACAGCTGAGAATCCTGTCGCGAGACTACAGAACTCAAATTTAGTCTGAAAATAAATTATGCATGTACAAGTGTGCATCTCCTCGGGTTTATTGCCTGTTGACTGACCGTAAGACATATTTTTATAATGTCATAATAATAATAATGGAAGCTTTTCTCTACAGACCTGCTTTAATTTGTTCATTTTTACGAACAAAATACTGGTAGCATTTACAATCACCCAAATACATTTAAAATGCATAAGTGCCATAAACCTCCTTGCATTTATTTTAGTTCCAGACGGGAAAAGTTGCATAAAAATGATTGTTCATTTACAATGTATTTTATTTGACCATTTAAAGCTCTCGCGCTTCTCTTGCTCTGATGTTTGTATTTCACACTGATTCTATTGAATTAAAAGAAACGAGCTCATCGATATTTATTCCACGGCAAAC
The DNA here is from genome assembly GCA_030578255.1 of Tiaroga cobitis. Taxonomy (NCBI): domain Eukaryota; kingdom Metazoa; phylum Chordata; class Actinopteri; order Cypriniformes; family Leuciscidae; genus Tiaroga; species Tiaroga cobitis. The sequence continues at coordinate 52,703,788 of CM060592.1, read as the reverse complement.
ACAGTCTGACATTCCGCTCTACTTCCAGAATCCGGGAATTGTGTATTTAAATCGTAAAGGCTCAAATGGCACGTGTTTTTGTGAAATGTTTATAGTAATCCATAAAAGACCTGTAAACGTGACTGTAGACACGTGATGTAAATTATTAAATCCCGTCAGGAATATATTCAGCCAAATATCCTTATTATTATTATTATTATTTATTTCAGAACGATCCTTGGATGTCATTCTTTTCATATAGAAATATTCGAAACTCACACAGACCTTCATATAATTTGATATCAGTCCAGAGTTTTTTTCAAGAATTCATATAATTTTATCCAAAATATATATTAAGATTAAGATTAGTCTAATTAGCTTCATGTCTTTATGAACAATGAAGACACACACTCTTCATCTCGTGTGTGATCACTAGATGGCGCTATAAGCACATCACAGACAGATTTATGAATTATTCTACACTATTATTTAAAAATATATATTTCTGTTTATTTTTAGTCAGAGAAAGTGAATTAGACGTTGTTAGTGTATGCTATCTGCACTCTTCTATCTCTATGTCATTAGTTAAATCCTTGAAAGTAGCTTTAGATTTACTGCTGAATATCTTTATGAAACTAAAAATTTTATTATTTTAAGTCAAGTCAAGTCATCTTCATTTATATAGCGCTTTTAACAATGGATTGTTTCAAAGCAGCTTTACAGAGATAAACATATAATTTAAGGTAACAGATTGTTTTGGCTTTATAGCGGTTCTTGAATAATGTTACTTCCAGCTAAAGTTAACTTTGATTGATTCACCTCCATTGAAATGATCAGACTTTAAACGCGAACCTGTGATTAACGCTGACGGCGTTCACATGCTCATTCAGAATTGATTCTATAGTTATGTGCTTTTAAAGGGTTAGTTCACCCAAAAATGAAAATTAAGTCATTAATTACTCACCCCCATGCTGTACCAACCCCGTAAGACCTTCGTTCATCTTCGGAACACAAATGAAGATATTTTTTATTAAATCTGAGAGGTTTATGACTGCTACATAGGCTCCCTAAGGGACTGACACTTGACGGTCCAGAAAGTCATTAAAGAAAATGTTTAAATATTCCATGTCACAACAGTGGCTCAATTATAAGTTTATCAAGCGACGAGAATACTTTTTGTGCGGAAAAACAAACAAAAATAACGACTTTATTCGACTATTCCTTTTCTTCCTTGTAGGCCTGAAACGAGACTTCAAGAGATTTCCACGACGCACGCGCGAGAACTGAGATGAGGACGTTCTTCTTCGACTCCTTCTTGTTACCGGCTGCTCACCGCTTAGAAGTATTACCGCCACCTACCGTATAAGATGACGTGTTGGAAGCGCAAAACTTTCTGTTTACAAGCAGAGGAAGACGCGCGCTGTACATACGCTTTCCAATTCGACACTTAATGTGCTGTAGGTCTCGCTATATTATATACAATGGTTAAAAAGTCGAAATCAGTAGACATATTTACGAATTGAAACGCGTATGTACAGCGCGCGTCTTCCTCTGCTTGTAAACAGAAAGTTTTGCGCTTCCAACACGTCATCTTATACGGTAGGTGGCGGTAATACTTCTAAGCGGTGAGCAGCCGGTAACAAGAAGGAGTCGAAGAAGAACGTCCTCATCTCAGTTCTCGCGCGTGCGTCGTGGAAATCTCTCGAAGTCTCGTTTCAGGCCCACAAGGAAGAAAAGGAATAGTCGAATAAAGTCGTTATTTTTGTTTGTTTTTCCGCACAAAAAGTATTCTCGTCGCTTGATAAACTTATAATTGAGCCACTGTAGGCACATGGAATATTTAAACATTTTCTTTAATGACTTTCTGGACCGTCAAGTGTCATTCCCTTAGGGAGCCTATGTAGCAGTCATAAACCTCTCAGATTTAATAAAAAATATCTTCATTTGTGTTCCGAAGACGAACGAAGGTCTTACGGGGTTGGTACAGCATGGGGGTGAGTAATTAATGACTTAATTTTCATTTTTGGGTGAACTAACCCTTTAAAATATGTGCGCAGGTTTGTAATTCATACAACCCATGCCTAAACAAACTACTTTTCTTGCCTATAAATTTTGATACAGAATTTTGTTTTATTTTATCACTTCGGGGTACGCGAGCCGGAATTCACAACGCTTTATCTGTAGAGTGGGAAAGGGATCCTCCATAGGGAGAGGATAGTGGATACTTCAGCACTGCATTGTCATCGGGTCCAGGCGGATCTCCTTCGTCAGATCTGGACACGGCCTGGATCCGGCAGGCTGCGGGAAAACCTCGGGATAAACAAAGACACTAATATTAGCGTAGATGCCATTCTTCTTATGATGTAGCGAGTACATCAAGATTTAAGGGAAGTGTTCCCAGTTCCGGCTGACCTAATCTATGCAGTCTAACATTTAATTTATAGAAGTCTATAGTGTGTTATGTGTATGCTAGGTCAAAGAGATGTGTTTTTAGTCTAGCTTTGAACTGACAGAGTGTGTCTGCTTCCCGGACAATGGTAGGAAGACTGTTCCAAAGTTTTGGTGCTAAATAGGAAAAGGATCTACCGCCTGCAGTCGATTTAGATATTCTAGGTATTATCAACTGGCCGGAGTTTTGAGATCGCAATAGACGTGAAGGACTATAATACGTTAAGAGCTCGCTCAAGTACTGCGGAGCTAAACCATTTAGTGCTTTGTAGGTAATCAACAATATTTTAAAATTTATACGATGTTTAATAGGGACCCAATGTAGTGTTGACAGAACCGGGCTAATATGGTCATATTTCCTGGTTCTGGTAAGAACTCGAGCTGCGGCGTTTTGAACTAGCTGTAGTTTATTTATTAAGCGTGCAGGGCAACCACCCAGTAGAGCATTACAATAATCTAGCCTTGAGGTCATGAACGCATGGACTAATTGTTCCGCATTTCCCAATGAGAGCATATGACGTATTTTAGATATATTTTTAAGATGGAAAAATGCAGTTTTACAGATACTAGACATGTGGCTTTCAAAAGAAAGGTTGGTATCAAAGAGCACACCCAGGTTCCTAACCGACGACGAAGACTTGACAGAGCAGCCATCAAGTGTTAGACAGTATTCTGGGTTATTGCGTGTGGAAGTTTTTTGTCCAATAATTAGAATCTCTGTCTTTTCAGAATTTAGTAGTAGGAAATTACTAGTCATCCAATTTTTTATATCAGCTATGCATTCCGTTAATTTTGTGAATTGGTAAGTTTCGTTGGGTTTTGAAGAAATATACAGCTGAGTATCATCGGCATAACAGTGAAAGCTAACTCCATGTTTCCTAATGAT
>CM060592.1:52607975-52695475 GCA_030578255.1 Tiaroga cobitis | reverse complement strand
TTAATCTTAGTTCAAATTAATTTTCATAATTAAAATCAAAGGTTGTATTTGTTAACATTAATTAATGCATCGTGAACTAACATGAACAAACAATGAACAGCTGTATTTTTATTAACCAACATTAACAAAGATTAATAAATACTGTAACAAATGTATTGCTCATAATGTATCATCATGTCAGTTAATACATTAACTAATGTTAACTAATGAACCTTATTGTAAAGTGTTACCAATAACTTCAATTAATTGATTTTAAGGACATTGGTGTTATGCTACGCAGTTTATGCCCATATGCAAAAATCCTGGTTCAAACGCGCCGCTGAAGATTATCAACATATCAAATCATTCTATATTTATCGGAGATAGATTATGTATTTCATACGTTACTAATGCGAACGCTCTTTCTCTCATCGGTTCCCTCTCGGTAGCTTTGCTCCAGGCGCATTTTCTCCGGATCCGTTTCACGGGTGCCACTGGGCGGGGTCTGTTTGAAAGGGGGCGGAGTCTGCTTAAAAAGGGGCGGGGTCTTAGTTTTCACCACTTTGTCGAAGTATGCGAGATCCGCCACGTATTTTCCCATCGACGAGAGCGACACGATGGGCGGGAACTCGTACCCCCACAGGATCTCCTCGGGCAGGTATGAGGTCCGCACCTGACAGGTGGCCGATGTGGGTTCTACTGTGGAGATCATCATAACCAGCAGCTCAAAATCAACCGGATCGGGTTCTGTCCATCCTCCACCTGATGAGAGGAAGAAACGCATCTCTGGGTCAGAATGATTCGGAATTTCTGTTTTTTCAGTATTCAGTTTTAAAGGGATAGTTCACAAGTCATCCTAGGTGTATGTGACTTTCTTCTTACAGACGAATACAATCGGAGTTATAGCCTATTAATAAACACCCTGACGCTTTGAGCTTTATAATGGCAGTGGATTGCAACCAACCGTTTGAAGCTCAAAAAAGTGCATCCATCCATGATAAAAGTGCATCTATCCATGATAAAAGTGCATCTATCCATGATAAAAGTGCATATATCCATGATAAAAGTGCATCTATCCATCATATAAGTGCATCCATCCATCATAAAAGTGCATCTATCATAAAAGTGCATCTATCCATCATAAAAGTGCTTCTATCCATCATAAAAGTGCATCTATCCATCATAAAAGTGCATTTATCCATCATAAAAGTGCATCTATCCATCATAAAAGTGCATTTATCCATCATAAAAGTGCATCTATCCATCATAAAAGTGCATTTATCCATCATAAAAGTGCATCTATCCATCATAAAAGCGCATCTATCCATCATAAAAGTGCATCTATCCATCATAAAAGTGCATCTGCCCATGATAAAAGTGCATCTGTCCATCATAAAAGTGCATCTATCCATCATAAAAGTGGATCTGCCCATCATAAAAGTGCAGTGCATCTATCCATCATAAAAGTGCATCTGCCCATGATAAAAGTGCATCTATCCATCATAAAAGTGCATCTATCCATCATAAAAGTGCATCTGTCCATCATAAAAGTGCATCTGTCCATCATAAAAGTGCAGTGCATCTATCCATCATAAAAGTGCATCTATCAATCATAAAAGTGCATCTGTCCATCATAAAAGTGCATCTGCCCGTCATAAAAGTGCATCTGTCCATCATAAAAGTGCATCTATCCATCATAAAAGTGTATATATCCATCATAAAAGTGCATCTATCCATGATAAAAGTGCATCTATCCATCATAAAAGTGGATCTATCCATCATAAAAGTGCATCTATCCATCATAAAAGTGCATCTGTCCATCATAAAAGTGCATCTGTCCATCATAAAAGTGCATCTCCCCATGATAAAAGTGCATCTATCCATCATAAAAGTGCATCTATCCATCATAAAAGTGCATCTATCCATCATAAAAGTGCATCTATCAATCATAAAAGTGCATCTGTCCATCATAAAAGTGCATCTGTCCGTCATAAAAGTGCATCTGTCCGTCATAAAAGTGCATCTGTCCATCATAAAAGTGCATCTGTCCGTCATAAAAGTGCATCTGTCCATCATAAAAGTGCATCTGTCCATGATAAAAGTGCATCTATCCATCATAAAAGTGCATCTATCCATCATAAAAGTGCATCTGTCCATCATAAAAGTGCATCTGTCCATCATAAAAGTGCATCTGTCCATGATAAAAGTGCATCTATCCATCATAAAAGTGCATCTATCCATCATAAAAGTGCATCTGTCCATCATAAAAGTGCATCTGTCCATCATAAAAGTGCATCTGTCCATGATAAAAGTGCATCTATCCATCATAAAAGTGCATCTATCTATGGATAAGACAGTTTTTGGCCGAGATACAACTATTTGAAAATCTGGAATCTGAGGGTGCAAAAAAAATAAACATTGAGAAAATCGCCTTTAAAGTTGTGCTTTTATGTTGGCGATTGTGCTGCATCCACTCACAAAAATAAATGTTTTATATATTAACGGTAGGAAATTGACAAAATATCTTCATGGAACATTATCTTTACTTAATATCCTACGGATTTTCGGCATAAAAGAAAAATCGATCATTTTGACCCACACAATGTGTTGTTGGCTATTGCCACAAATATGCCCGTGCGACTCGTGACTGGTTTTGTGATCCAGGGTCACACTTGGTGTTTTTGGATTGTGAGCCGTACCCGTGTCGGCCCAGGCTTGCAGCGGGCTCTCATCATCGATGGTGTGGTAGAAGGTGAGGGGGAGGATGAGGAACGGGCTCTCGCTCTCCGTGTCCACGCTGAAGCTCACGTTCTTCTGGTCCAAACGCACCGTCTCTCCCTCCTTCGGCACACACGGCTGTAAAAGCTTCCCTGTTACCTGGAGAAAAATTACTTTTGTCTGCAAAGAACTCTCAATATTTCACTTCCAAGACCTAGAGAGCTGTCTTTTAATATGGCGTATTAATGCAGCATCTGGAGATTTCCATACACTCTCAAAAATAAAGGTTCTTTATCTGCATTGATGGTTCCATGAAGAACCTTTAACATCCGTTGAACCAATAAGGTTCTCTTCTTTACACTGTTAAAATGGTTATTTATTAGCATTGATGCTTCCTTGAGAAACTTTTACATCTGTTGAACCAATACGGTTCTCTTTAAACTGTTCAAAATGGTTCTTTATTGGCATTGGTGCTTCCATGAGAACGCTTAACATCCATAGAACCAATACGGTTCTCTTTGAACTGTTAAAAATGGTTCTTTATTGGCATTGATGCTTCCATGAGAACGTTTAACATCCTTGGAATCTTTTCATTACGCTATAGTTTATTATAGAGGAGAAATGTTTGTTCTATTATTAAAATATTCTTTAGAATAATGGTTCTTTGGAGAACTTATCATGCAACAGAAGAACCAAAAGGTGCATCTCTATGAAAACCCCATTTTGGAACCTTCATTTTTATTTGTAATATTGTGTGAAACCAGTTCTAAATGGAGGAGGTCATAATTATACTGCCTCTAGAGCATTGCATGTGTCCTTTGTGATGAATGCAATCTCAGAATGCATTGCAGAAATGAACGCCAAAAGAGAGAAATGTTCATTATAAATGTAATCTATTCAAAACTTAAAAGTATAAACACAGTTAAATCAATATTGCTGTATGTTTATGCTTACTATAATTCCTACGTGTATGCAGCTGGCATCCACAGCTGAGTGTCCATGAGCAAATATGTAATTCAATTTCATTCTCTTCACTGTTCTCTGGTTGTGTGAAAAATCATTAAATAAATGAATCATTAACTGGTGACCTTGATAAGAAGTGATAATTCTCCTCCGGTTACCTGGCAGCCCAGCAACAGACTTTTGCGCATGTTGGCAACTCGTATCATGAGACACGGTCGGCCGTCGTGATTGGCTATCACTGCGTGTTGACTGAACCGAATCGTCCCACCACGTTTCTTCGGCCGAGCCACCTAAGATAGATACAGAGAGAGAGAGAAGAAACATGCAGCAGGTGAACATAATGATACCTGTCACAAACATATCTGTGTCATATCTAGCCCCAAAATATACATATTTAAATAATAAACACATCTGGATGCACAACAAAAACTTTGGCCGTTTGACACCACCAGTGTGCATTTACTAATCTCACTTGCACAAAAAAAGATTCAGTATTCCTTAAAATGAATAAAATCATTGAAATGCAGGATCAGAATACTATGCAAACCTCCAATAACTAAATATGTTCAATAAAACATACATTTTTATGCATTTAATCTTACTTTATTGACCAATCTACTGTTGTGTTATCTCTATTGCATTGCATTTAATGTTCATGTCCACTAGGTGGCACTGATATGTTTACATGTTAAACTGATGCAAGAGAGAAGGAGAAAAGTAAAAGAAATGTGAAGCTACTACTCGTGTCTGTCTGTGCTTTACACATTCATTCTTCAACATAACATGTACATTATTTCACTTTTGGTGTGAAAGGGTCTTTGCCCAAAAATATTTTTCTTATAAAAAAACAAGCCGAGCCCAGGTGAAAAAAAAAGTAATGTAACACATGACTTTTCTAAAAAGTAACTAAGTAATGCAATTAGTTACTTTTTAAGGGAGTAACGCAATATTGTAATGCATTACTTTTCAGAGTAACTGTGATGTAAGCCTAAACTTGACATAAAATGTAAACTTGTCCATCAAATCAGGGGTGTGTTTCCCGTACAACGCCGTAACTCGCTGCTTCACCACTATAGTACGATGCATTGTTGAAGGAATCCATAGACAGTAAAAGAAATGGACACAGCGACCCCCTTGATTTCAACGGAGAAAGTTGAAGCCCATTAGAAGCACTCACTCCTGATAGCCAAGCGCACTGCGCCGCCTCACACTGAGCTTGACGACGGAGATGTGACGTGAGCAACCGTTCTGACCTAGTAGCTGTGCCGAGACTAATCTGAATTGAAATCTGAAACAAATCTGTTGTTGAAATATTTTGTCCCGTTGCTTTTATGGACTCTCTATCTATGGGCTTCGCCCTTGACTTTATGCCTCCATGTCCCCGCGATTGCCTCATAGACAGTAAAAGATTGCCTGCGAGCTTCTCCTCCTGTCTATACGGTAATTTCTCTACTGTGCGACAGAGCGTCCCGTGGTTATGACGCAATCGTTAGCCTATTTTTACAAAAACGGCTTCTACGGGGCCATAACGTAAGATACAAGGTAATGGAGCCTTTTATACATTGTCCTGTTTCTTTAGAAATAAATAATGGACAAATGGAGTCTTGAAACACCTCAGATGTAAAGTTATTCGCTGTCAAAGTGACGCCAAAATGAATGGGAGTCAATGGAGTGCTAACAGCAGGTGATGCTCTGCTACAATGGCGGCTCGCAGGGAGACTTCAGTGTCCGGCTGGTGGATTACACCCTTGAAGAAATCCACTATAGTGCTATTATGCGCATCACCTTTTATGTCAAATACTAACATTCAAATTATTCAAATTAAATTATACAGTAATTATACTTATTTATACAATAATACTTAATTACACAATAATTATACAGTACCACCGTTACCAGTCAAATTAAATCATTCAATCAAAATCCATCTTTGCAGTGCAGAGGTGACACAGGCATTAATATTTACACTCCATTTACAATTGCATAAATAAAGCTATGAGATCGTTTTTTTAAAATCAATATTCAATATTTAAATATGAAATGATTTCTAATTTTAACGTTTTAATTAAAGGGTACTTTAAATATGAAACTAAAACCGCCAGTAGGCGGCGGCAAGTCACTGTCCTAATACCGTAAGCGAGTTGAGGGAGTCATTCATTCAACCGATTTGTTCAAACGGCTGATTCATTCGGGAAATAAACAAGTGATTGTTCATTGAATCGTTAAAATGACTCGTTCAAAACGCGGATTTCAGTCAAGAAATCATCGCTGTCTGCTGCATTGAGACTCTGCTACGGTTTCATTTTGAAATTCTAGTCGGCGAAATAAAGGGAAAACAAACAATATTGACAATATGGTGTCTAAAAAGTAACTCGCAATGTTAATGTATTTTTAATTTAACTATTGTATAACATAAATATATCACACTTGTGCACGGGAAAACGGCACTCTTACTGATGTGATATTCTAATATAAGAACATAATATAAATATAAGACAAAAACTAATTTGGGGACATAGGCCTACCTATAACTGCACACATCACGCAGTGAAAGCACGAGAGATAAATGCGATGTCAGCTCACAGTGCCTCATACATCGTTAAAACAATGATTCGCCTTATTCACCTCGAACGTTCCACCGAGCCTGAGGGGGACACTTACCACTTCCGGTAGTTCTCACAACGCGATTTCTCTCAGTGCAATGGCGCCTCACTGCTGTGTTCACCGCTGCACCTCACCACACAGGAAAAAATCCAACAGAGGACAAACGTTTCACCGTTTCCCCAAAGATCAGTAGTATGTTAGTTATTAAAATCTACCACCACAGATTCACTAGTATAAGCATATTCTGAGTAGGGTGAAACGGTACATGTATTCGTATTGAACCAAAACGGTACGGGCGTCACGGTTCGGTGCACGAATTTACACGGACAATAACGTTACACGGTATAAAAAGGGAGGCGCGGGCGCGATCGAACTCTGTGTGTGTGTGTGTGTGTGTGTGTGTGTGTGTGTGTGAGGGAGGGAGAGAGAGAGAGGCGTGGGCGTGATCGTGATCGGTGTGTGGTATTTAGCTTCTAGTCACAAGCTAACCTAGGGGATACATCACATCAGTTTTCCTAGCTAGGAGGAGGATGTACAGGAGTCAGATTGAGTCTGATCAATACAATTATACATGAAAAGATTGGTGGTCCACACTGGGGTTTCCATTGCTGGTGCTGCCATAGACAGTAAAAGAAATGGACAGAGCTATCTCATTGGAACTCAGTTGAGACAGTTGAAGCCCACTTTTAGCGATTTTTGAGCACTTCCGTTCCTGACGCGCAGACTCAGACCGACTCAAACTAAGCTTGATGACGTGAGCAACCTGTCTGACAGACGTTAATCTTCTAGTAGCTGTGCGTGAAAATTGCCAACGTTAATCTTGCAGAAACGGGGAACTTGAGCAAAGAGTTCTTTGGCGTGAGTGAGCAGGAGTAAGTATTCCGTTGCTTTTATGGACTCATTATCTATGGGCTTCTCCCTTGACGGGACGTCCCCCCGATTGCCTGCGAGCTTCTCCTCCTGTCTGTACGGTAATTTCTGTACAGCGCGACAGAGAGTCGAGTGGTTATGACGCAATCGTTAGCCTATTTTTACCAAAACTGTTTCTACGGGGCCATAATGTAACACAGAAGCTAATGGAGCCCTTTATACATTGTCGTGTTTCTTTAGAAATAAATAATGGACAAATGGAGTCTTTAAACGCCTCAGATGTAAAGTTATTCGCTGTCAAAGTGACGCCAAAATGAATGGGAGTCAATGGAAATGCTAATGCAAGTGAAGTTCTGCTACAAGATGGCGGCACCCGGCCGACTTCAACTTCCGGTCGATGGATTACCCCCTTGGGTGCTGCTGCGTCGGAGTCAAACTTCCGGGTTTGTGTACCCCTCAACGGCGTTCAAGTTTTCAAAATGGCCGCCAGGTGAATAAGGCGAATTACAATATCATAGTAGCAGCTAGACAACACACATCGCACACCCCTACGCACAGGGACGGACTGGGACTAAAAAACGGCCCTGGACTTTGACTAGGCCCGGCCCAAAGCAATCGGCGCGCGGAAACTCGACAACAACAACAATAGCGCCTGCCGCCTGGCATGAGTGTCACAAGACTTTAATTGTGGCTCATGAAACTATACTATCCAAATTATAGCTAACAGTATATTACACAATCTATTCCATGCTGTCTTAAAATGAATTTCTTACTTAATAATATTAATTAATTTATGGAGTAATTAATCTTAGCTACTGCACAAATAATAATACCACATCTAAATGAAAATAGGCTACACCATTACAAATGTAACTTCTGTATTCAAAATCTTCAAAGTTTGTAAGTATTAGTTGTAATGTTACCAACTTTTTTAAAAGTAAAAGCACAACATATTCCTTAATATTAGCTACTACTATTAAAATGTTGAAGTTTAGCTGTTTTAACTACTGTAATCATTAAAAATGTAGCAAGCTGAATATCACTTCCTAACATCATCCCTAGCAAGTAACTTGCAAAGTAATTTCTGATTAATTCGGTTCGGGAGTAGTAGAGATAAAAGCCCGCCCGCACTGACAATTGATTGGTTGGGTCCTTTCATGCGCACACTAGCACACACACGCAAGGTCTCTAGCTCGCTCCCTCTCTCTGCCATGCGCGCGCTACGCATGCTTGCTCGCTCTAGATTCCGGGAGATTTTAACTAATTTGCGGGCATTAGGGAGCCGCTATCAATATGCGGGAGACTCCCGGAGACTTGGGATGTCTGTGACTGCGTGTGTGGCGGGCGGTGGGCCGGCCCGCCGGCCGTCCTGGAGTACCGGCCGTTCTGTGATTCTCCAGATCACACAGATGGCCAGTCCGCCCCTGCCTACGCACATAAAGAATGAACTTACGACTGAACTGACATTTGGCAACTTTCTTCTTCTCTCCTCTCTCGCGTGCAGGAGACGGACGTTATTTTGCCGCGAATGTGATGCGAATTGTCACGTGAACAAGCAAATCCCCAAAGATAGAATAATAAAAAATAATACTACGCTAATTAGATAGTTTTAATTTGTAAAACATTTAGATATGTCTAAGTCGAAGTGTCATCTAAAATTTAAGACCTTTCATAAGTAAAAATAAGACTTTATAACTTATAAGACTTTTTATGGCCTTATATTTTAAAAATCTAATTTAAGACTTTTTAAGGATCCGCGGGACTGAAAGACGGTACCAAACTCTAGCACTGCAACAACTCGCTAATCGAAAAAAATAAGCTGTATAAAATAGATCAACTTACCGTGTGTTTTTTTTCCGTTAACAGCTCGCTATTCTTGGTCCTCGTTGAGAAGCATCGCGACGCGGAATCATAAATTATTCTACTACAAGCTGAAAGATTATGATTTGAATTTTTGAGTGACAGACAAGTAGAAGGGTGGGGGCACACTGGGGGGCCAATCAGTTTTCAGGAGGGGCCAGTGCCCCCATGGCCCCTCCCCTGTCTACGCCACTGCTCATCTTACATCAGGCACCACAGAGCCCGCCAGAAAGCTTGCCTGTGACAAGATGGCCGCCGGTGATGACGATAGAGTGCCGAAGTGATGACGTCACTTTGTAGGACAACTCGGAAGCTAGCGGCGCATGGGTTCCCTCGATCGAAAAGCTATGCATTTTCCCCATAGACTTTTGAAAAATCGCAAAAAATAAGATCTGTGTTTAACAAAGAGTTGTGACCCTTACACGTTTTGTCTATCAAGATAATCTTTACAAGTTAATCCAAAATTTATACATTTTGAAGCCTATATAAAGTTTTTAAAAAACACAAGCAGACACAATAAAGTTTAAAAAACCACAAGCAGGTTATAACTGTGTGTTCTATGTCATAGATCAAAACGTGAAAATATTTAGAGGCTTTGTTCACCACAGACCTTATTTCAGGCGATTTAGCAAAAACCCATTCAAAAATCCCATAGACTTTAGAGCGAGGGAACCGGGAGTGCTAAAATGCTAACTCACTTCCGCGTTTTGGCCTACAGAGTGACGTCGTAACTTCGGCACTCTATAGAGACTCCGCCGTAAGACATCTAGCCTTTATTATGGATATCTATGGTCACGACTGTTTCCCGAAACCATTTTGTCGCAAAGTGGTCATTCAACCACGTTGGTTAATGATGTCACGCAGGTGTGGAGTAATAACTTATTTTAATGAAACTGTTTGAGATCGAATTAACGCTAGATGTTTTGATATAGAGTACAGACATGCATCTGAGGACTATTTCTCATATTTCTCAGTTATTTCGCTTTATTTCCAGATTCAATCATAGACTCGTTCTTACATTCGTACGTTCGCACATGCGCACTCTTCAAACACGGTGTTTTAAATCTCTTGACAAACTAAAAGACGTAAATTACATTTGTATGTATTCTAAATTAAAGACACAGGTTGCACTAAATGTCAGCTTGCTTAGTTTGCTCAAGATCAGGATTTATTGAGTCCACATGTCATGCAATCTAGAAACTCTGCTTTAACCACAGCTCGAGATCTGTCGCTCACACACACAACTCTGCGATGCTGTTTGCGAATGTTCGTTGGACCGATGGTTTCGGGAAACACCGACTCGTTGAACTGCTGATAACGACAGAACTGGCAAACACAGTTGGCTAACGATGCTTTCGGGAAACACACCCCTGATTAGTTGATTGGAGTGTTGTTCCAGGATCAGCTAAAGATCTTGATACAGGATCATGTTGTTGTTGGTGAAATCACGTTCACCATCTCTTTGACTCCCGGACGGCGTATAAGTGTGTGTGTGTGTGTGTGCACCTTGGCGAGGAACGTTCCGGTGATGAAGATCTCCATCACGGTGGTGATGAGCAGCTGGAGGATGAGCAGGACGATTGCAGACGGACAGTCTTCAGTAATGCACCGGTACCCGTAGCCGATGGTGGTCTGCGTCTCCAGGGAGAAGAGGAAAGCCCCCGTCAGCGTTTGCATCTGCATCACACACACACTGTGGTTCGCTGGAGGATCGAACTCTAGAGGAAGAAACGCAAGACACGAGCACCTCGATTACATAGGGGTTCTGTTTCGCTGGAGTCATCTCTGGCTTTTCGTATCATGCCAACACTGTAGTCAAGTCAGCTTCATTTATACAGCGCTTTTAACAATATATAGAGTTTCACAGCAGCTTTACAGTGATAACAGGAGATTACAATAACAGAGAGTGTTTAGGCTTTACAGCAGCTCTAGAATAAAGTTATTGTCCAGATAAAGTTAGTTTTGATTGATTCACTTCCGCTGGAAAGATCATTAGTTATTAACTTAGGGGCTGCTCACATGACACCGTTTTTACCGAATACAGAAAACTTTTAATGCGTTCTAGCCGTTCATTTACACACAACAGTGTTTGGAGCTCGAGAACGCAAACTTTGAAACGGGTCCAAGTTTTGAAAAATGTTGAAAACGTTATCCTCTCCGTGTAAACTTAAAAAAGTGAATCTGTGAAAATGGCGACGGCATGCACATTCGTATTACGTGTTTAGTCTATAGGTAAGTGCGTTTGAATATATATGTGTGCAGGCGCATAGTCTTTCTCTACACAGTGACATCGCCAAATTACTTGTCAGCATTATTACTGCATAATGCAAAATTTTTAGTCGCTTCTGCGTATCCATGCGAACTGGAATAATTTTAATAACGTTTTATCTGTGCAGAGGTAAAGGCAGGGCCGTCGCCAGAACATATAGAATGGGGGGGCATTTCATTTTCATGGGGGGGGGGCACACTTTTTTATGATCTACAAAACAGACAGTCACAAAAACAATAACATCCCCTATTTAGTCTAATATAACTGAAATAGACCAAATTCTATAATTAAACAACACCAAAACACAGGGTGAACCAACACCATGAAGATATGCGCTTCCCCTTTAAAAACAGGCTATATGCAGGATTTGGCATGGCAGAAAACTCGCAAAGAGCGCTCATTTTATTATCATTAAAAAGCGGTTATACAACTTCATCGCGATCACACAATGTTCCATTAGTCAGTAAAGCTGATACACAATAATGTCTTATTTACATAGCCTGCTTATTATAACGAGAGGATTTGCGCGCGCATAGATCTAATCCACTCACTCCATCACCGGAGTTTCGCCAATATTCTTTTATTACGGAGAAAACTGATCCTCCAGCATTTATGGACAGCTTTTCCCTCTAAAAGCAATCAAGAAGCTTGTTTTCGCCACGAAAAAAAAAAAAGAAGATAATTGCGACTTACAATTCTCACATGGATTTCTCACAATTCCGAGTTTATCTCACAATTCTGACTTTATGACACGCAAATGCGACTGTATATCACGCAACTCTGACTTTATAACTTGCCATTTTGATTTTATATCACGCAATTCTGAGAAAAATTTCCTTTATTTTATATAGCCTATGTGGAAACAGTAGGCTGTTTTTAGCAGGTAAATGAATATGAAAATACGACAACACATGCTCCGACTAATTTCCAATTCATATTTCTGAAGACAATGTGTTATTTAAAATTACAGAGATTAGTGCACCAGTGTGCTAAATGCTGCTGATGACATTTCGTTATGGAATAAGTGAATGCGTTTTTTTGCTCTCAATAGTAAGTTTGCTGAATGACTCGGGCACGTTGTGTCATCTGGGGGGGCACTGCCCCCTAATGCCCCCCCTTGGCGACGGGCCTGGGTAAAGGGAACAGAGAAGGCCTTCACAGGGAGGGACTAGTGACACTTCAGGACTGCGGTGTCGTCATGTCCAGTGAGTTTGTGTGTGTGTGTGTGTGTTGTCGCCGTGTCCAGGCACAGGTCCTTGATCAGATCTGGTGTGTGTGTGTGTGTGTGTGTATGTGATTTTACCTATACCGATGTGCAATTACCTATACCTATATATACTATATACATTCAACTCTAAATGTATTTCTACCAAATTGATCTAGTGGTTGTAAAGTTCTGTATATTTCGGTTAATATTATTGTTTTTGTTTTTTTTTGTGTGGATTTGTGTCTGTGTCTGTGGTTCTGTATGTATTTGTTTGTCCAATATGTATAATTGTACTTTTGTTTATTGTATTATTGTTCTTTTGTGATGGCTGTGATGTATTTTAGGACCCCCTTGAAAACGAGATGATGCATCTCAAGGGGTTTATCCTAATAAAAATAAAATTTACTCAAATGTGTAGATGGATACGGCCTGGATCCGGCAGACTACTGTAAACCTTGGGATAAACAGAGAGAATAAAGGCTGATTTATACTTCTGCATTGGACCTACGCCAGAGCCTCTACGCTATAGACTACGCGTTGGTTTTCATTTATACTTGTGCGTCCTTGTCCGTGTTGACGCGCAATTACACATGCAGAGGGAGCCTGTGAAACCCGGGGAGCGGTTCTGACAGGCCAATCACAGCGCTTGCGTCCGCGTAGAATTGATGCGTTGTTACATTTTTGGAGACGTGCACGTCAGGGTACGCGCGCAGACACAGCCTACGATGTAGCTACAGCGTGAGTTCCACACAGAAGTATAAATTGGGCTTAATATTAGCGTAGACGTCATCCTTCTTATGATGTAACGAGTACATCAGGATTTATGGGAAGTGTTCCCGGTTCCGGCTGACCTAATCTATGCAGCCTAACATTTTACATGATTTGAATAATAGAAATGTATAATGTTCTATATCCCGGGTAAAGGTGGCACAGAAGCGCTTCTGAAGTGTAATTTTGTTGTATTTACACAGACTGTTTAGTGTTGCTCAGAGGTGGCATGAATGCATTTACATGGGTTTCAATTTTATCTTCTGTTAGAACATTTTCGGTGGAGGTTGGGGATTTTTCTTACTCTATAGTACCATTAACTTGTGGTGTACCTCAGGGATCGGTTTTGGGCCCGCTTTTGTTTTCGTTTTATTTGCTCCCTTTAGATTAGATTTTTCGTGAGCATATCATTCCAAATGATAGGGAATCAAATCCTTATCATTTAAATGTGGATGATACCAAGTTTTACCTCCCTTTGAAACATGGGTAAAATTACATGCACTTTTTGTTGGACTGTCTTTCGGAATTAAGATGCAGCGAACTAAATCTAAAATAGAAGCTGAAGTTTTTGGACCAGCATCTATTAAAAATAGCAATCTGGGTCTTTTATCTGTGAATTCTCATGCTAGTAATTTTGGAGTGATTTTTGATAACGGCCTAAAATTTGATAAACAAATCATGAAGAGTGGCTTTTATCATCTCAGATCCATTTCAAAATTGAAAGCGTTTTTACCAGGGAAGGATTTTGAGACAGTGAATCATGCTTTGGTTTCCACTAGGTAGGATTACTGTAACTCACTGTACCTCGCTTCTTACTGGAACTAGAAAAGGGGAACATATTTCTCCTGTTCTGGCTTCACTTCACTGGTTGCCGGTTGAGTACCGTGTTTATTTAAGTGAATGATCAATGTACTACAACAGCTACAACAGCTTGTGTGTGTGGGTGTGTGTGTGTGTGTGTGTTACCTCACACACACACTGAACATTTCAAAAACTTTTAGCCTTTCATGTTCAAACACTCGAGTCGGACAAAGATGGAGAGACTCAAGAAGAAGTGACAACATGTAGAAGCAACAGGACATTTCTGAATGGTAAGTTGATGAATTTATGTACCTTATGTGTCATATATTAACATATTCTGTTATGATAATCTATAAATCTGGTTCCGGGGGCGGAGTTTATGTCAATTTTAGGGTTGGTGATGTCACTAACCCATGAAGAAGATCGTGTAGTTGCTACCAGCCGTGTGTTGTAGTCCTTAAAAAGCAATTTCTGTAAAATAAAATCTCTCCCTTTGCTTTGAACGTTGAGCATCGTAACTTTGCAGATGTTGTTTATGCTCAAACAGCAACATTACACACTAACTAAAGTTAGAAAAGTGAAATCATAATCAAACACCCCTTTAACTCTTACCCAGCAGGTCTCCGTGCACCAAAGCCAGCAAGTACCACAGCAGTCCGAAGCCGAACCACGTGCCCACAAACGTGGCGCTGAACAGAACCAGTTTGTACCTCCACTGCATGTCCACAAAGGTCGTCCAGGGGTCACGCAGGTACAGAGCGCCACGCCCACTCACGTGCTCGATGCGCACGTTGCTCCGCCCATCCTTGGATAAGACCCGCCTCCTGCGTGTCACCTGACTCCCAGGCCCCGCCCCTCCAAGCAGAGGCTTCAGAACGTCTGTCTGAGTCTGGGAGTGGCAGACCTTCTGAGGGGCGGGGCTATGAGAAGAAGTGGGCGTGGCCGACGTCATCTAGAGGAGAAACAAATGATGCTCATTTACATTTATAATAATAATAATACATTTTATTTATTTGGCACCTTTCTGGACACTCAAGGTCGCCTAATTTATACATTTGGCAGACGCTTTCATGTTTTTAAAGTCCCCCTTTGGTGAAAATCCAGCTTGTAATGTTGTTTATGTGTCTATGTGGTGTTTTTAATACGCTTTAAGACACACCGTGTGTAAGTTCATAAGTCGACAGCATTGCTGAGTATTTTCTACTTAAAACTGCAGTGAACCAAAGACAGTCTCAAAAACACGGTTTGAAATCGCTGGTGTTTCTGACGTCACAAACGACCTTGTAACCAATCAGATCAACGTGTGATCGTCAACCAGTGGATCTCTGAGCTGAGTGAGTGAGTGGAGGCGGGGCTCATTTGCATATTCATAGAACCGCGTATACTAAATGAGGCGAGGGTGTCGAGTTACATTCAAGATATTTTAAGGTATGAAGATTTATTTTCCAAGGAAAAAACGCTTAAATATGTAATTTTGGTGATCAAAGATGAGTTTTAAGAGATAAAACGATCGACTACACGGGGACTTTAAGGCTTTAAATGAAGAGACAAACAGTTCTGTGAAAATCTGCTCCAAAGATGTTCTAAACTAAAGAAAGAAGAGGCGATTAATTTATGTTAACCACATGATAAACAAATGCTAGCAACATGATAAAACATGCTAACAACATGCTAATTAATGCTAGCAACATGCTAATTAATGCTAGCAACATGATAAAACATGTTAACAATGTGATAATTAAAGCTAGCAACATCCGAAACATGATTGAAGTATATTGAATCATGGTAATAACATGCAAATTCATGTTAGTTTCATGTTCGTTCATGCTAGCAGCATGCTAAATCATGTTAGCAAACATGCTCATTCATAATAACGAAAGTCTGTATTGCAACGTAGACGCTTCAGGATTTTCTATGCACTGTGACTTTCTTTATGGATTGAAGTCTCAGTGGAATCTCAATTTGTGATGAATGAAGTCTCACAGGTGAAGAGAATCGCATTAACTATCAACATCTTCCACAAACAAACACAGAACGGGCATCTTAACCACAAATGTGAGCTTTAATTAATGGCAATTTTTGTCCAAATGTGTTTTGTTTGCACTGTCGATGCAATTATGTTCAATAAAATGAAGTCTCTATTCAGTTTTTCAGCAGAACACTTACATAACAGCATTAATTATATTCAGTGTTGTTATGTAATCCTTTCACATACATCATCTGATCTCACACTGCGTCAAATGTGTCGTTTCCTTGCTCTTTCAGCAATAAGCTGCATTTTAATACCTTTTAATTATTTTTCATTGCTCTTTATAAATGTACCAGCTGCTACACTGTAAAAAAACATTTGAAGTTGCTGTAAGATTATTGGAGTGCATTATACCAACAACAACAACAAAAAGAAAATCCTATTCAGTTTTTCTACTTCAGAATAAAAATTTTCATTCAGTGTTGCTCACTGTATCTTTGTAATTGATGGCTAGCAACATGCTTAATCATAATAGCAACGTGCTAAAATATACAAGCAACATGCTAATTCATGTTAGCAATGTTGAAACATGATAATATTTTAATTCATGTTAGCGGTATGTTAAATCATGCTAGCAGCATGCTAAATCATGTTAGTAACATGCTAATTCATATTAGCAATGTGTTCAAACATGCTAGTAACATGCTAATTCATGGTGCATGCTAACAACATGATAAAACATGTTAGCAACATGTTTAATCATAATAGCAACGTGTTAAAATACACCACCAACATGCTAATTCATGCTAGCAATGTTAAAACATGATAACATGTTATTTCATGCTAGCAAATGTGTTAAAACATGCTACAATATGCTAATTCATGCTAGCAATGTTAAAACGTGATAACATGCAAATTCATGCTAGCAAAGGTGTTAAAACATGATAACATGTTTATTCATGCTAGCAACATGCTAAATCATGCTAGCATCAAGATAATTAATGCTAGTAACATGTTAATCCATGCTAGCGATATGCTTAATCATGATAGGAAATGTGTTAAAACATGCTATCAACATGCTAATTCACGCTAGCACTATGCTAAATAATTCTAGCAACATGTCAATTCATGCTAGCAACATGCTAATTCATGCTAACAACATGATAAAACATGCTAGCAACATGTTTAATCCTAATAGCAACATGTGTCAACTCATGCTAGCAACATGCTAATTCATGCTAGCAACATGCTTAATCATGAAAGCAATGTGTTAAAACATGTTAACCACAAGATAAAACATGCTAGCAACATGTTAATTCATGTTAGTAACATGTTCATTCATGCTAGAAATGTGGTAATTCACATTAGCAATGTGTTAAAAAATGCTAGCAACATAATAAAAAAATTTAGCAATGTGCTAATTAATGCGAGGAACATCCTGAAACATGATTGAAGTATATTGAATCCATGGTAATAACATGCAAATTCATGTTAGTTCATGCTAGCAGCATGCTAACTCATGTTTGCAAACATGCTCATTCATAGTAACAAAATGTTGAAACATACTAGCAATGTGTTAAATGCTAGCAAAGAGTTAAAACACATTAGCAACATGTAAGATAATGATAGCAAAATGGTTAAACATATAAGCAACATGTTACATCATAGAAATGTGGTAAAATATGTTAACAACATGTTAAATTGTGTTTGCAAAGTGTTAATTCATGTTACCAACATGCTAAAACATTATAGCATACTGGGCAAAGTGTTAAAACATGCCACTGGAGCAACATGTTAGAAAATTGGTAAGACATGTTATTAGCATGCTAATTCATGATAGAAATGTACTAAAACATGCTACAAAAATGCAAGCCGACTTTCTAGTTATGAAATTTTCTAGTTTTACATCTCAGTCTCTTTTGTGCCTCCTTATCAACACTTCCCATTTCTGTCTCTCTCTCTCCCCCCCCCCCCCCCCCCCCCCCCCCTCTCTCTCTCTCTCGTGTACAAAGGAACGTATTGTTTGAAACACTGACCAACAGGACAAAACAGAGCACTGACAAACATATCTTTGTGTGTGTGTGTGTGTGTGTTGTGAGTGAGTGAGTGTGTGTGTGCTGTGTGTATGTGTGTGTGACTGTGTGTGTGTGTGTGTGTGTGTGTGCATTGTGTATTGTTTGTGTGTGTGTGTGTGTGTGTGTGTGTGTTGTGTATTATGTGTGTGTGTGTGTGTTGACACAATAGCAGCTCATTAGTATTCAAAGTGGATAACGATCCCCCCTCCGCAAATCTCAAAGCCACAGTCTCACTTTACAAATTCTCACTTTCTTACTTTCTTTCTTTCACATTATTGCATGCACACAAATACACAGACAGAGTTTAGCTCAGGAATAGCTATCCTGGACTCTTCTGGTAAGTTTTCACACAGATTTTACACTGGAAAAATGTATGTTTCTGTCTCATTTTCCAGCACAAACATCTAAACATTCTTAAATCAAGACACATTTACTGGAGAAGAAGCAAAATGACTGAAAATATTGTCTTGTTTTCTGAAAAATGCTTTAAAAAGAAGTGATTTTGTGCTTAAAAACAAGTCAGAAAAATAAACTTAATTCAAAGGGAAAACTAGATTCTGTTTCTGACCCATTAGCAGATGTTTGATATTGTTTTAAACACAAACACTTAATTATGATACAGTTTTGAATTGATATCTTAAGTAATTTTTCTTCTCCAGTAAATATATCTTGATTTAAGAATGTTTAGATATTTGTGCTGGAAAACGAGACAGAAACACATTTTTTTATGTAATATAATGTTTTCCTAACCTTAACCCTTCCTCGTCTGCATTGCATAAGCTTATGATTTTATTTCCTAGAACATGATAAAAATCATCAAATGTTGGATAAAAGCATATGCCAAATAAATAACTTCTAACAGACATTGAGGTCTTTGCAATATGGAAGCGCTTGATTGTTCTGCAAAGATGTATCATCTTCATATTTTTGCTTATGTAGCAATAAATGGCAGATAAAATTATCCTGTGTTAGGAGAAACACAACTGTGTGTGTCTTACCTTACGCGGCTGTGATCTATTAGCACACACACACACACACACTCAGGTGTTCAGCTTCAATAGAGATTCTGGATTCACATCTGATCAACATGTTGATATTCCGTATGAAGTTATGAAAGTAATGTTAACTTTACGAAACGCAAGCTCTTTAGATGGAGTGAATCTCGGTGCACATCTCGCTTTTATAAATCTCTCTCTCTCTCTCTCTCTCTCTCTCTCTCTCTCTCTTTCTCTCTTTCTTTCTCTCTTTCTCTTTCTCTCTCCCTCTCTCGCTCTCTCTCTTCATTCATGAACCTCTTTGTTCTACTAAATCTAAAATTATACACAGGATTTTTCTCTGTTATTATTTTGTAATTATTTCAGGTATGCATCCAATTATGAATCTTCATATGAATCTACAATAAGTGTGTTTTTAAAAATTATTATTTTTAAATTAATCATTAAATTGAACTAAATAATAATAAGAATAATAATAATACATTTTATTTAGATTGCGCTTTTCTCAAACCCAAAGCCCTGAAGACAAAAAGTTTCCATTAAGATTTAAATTATTTGCAAAATATAAAAGAAATGTTAAACCACTTAAAACATTTTACATTGTGCATATGGTTTTTTTTTAAACCTTTAAACCATGTTAAACCTTTAAAAAAAACTTAATTAATGGACACTATGCATTAACAACCAAGTATTACAAGTATATAATATCCATAATTGTATTATTTATATTTTAAACAATTAACATATTCTGTAATTAAAATTTGGATGACTTGAGTTGTGAATAAGAAAACAAACTTTTGAACAATTTTACATTCAGGCAGTTAATATCTATATTTTTGTATTAATTTTGAAAAAAATCATAGAAGCCACAAACTTAATTCATTCATTTTAATTTGTTTTTTTCCCCCCACATTTTTAAAAACATTTTCTTTATTTCAGCCTAAACAGTTCATCATAAATGTATTAACATGAATACTGCACTATTGCTAGAGATATTTGTGTAAAGAGTAATATTGCAGTGATGCTTTGATGCTTTAGTGCCGGTGTGAAAGGAGACGCTGATTAAAGGGCTTTTTCCTTTCATGGTCTCATTCTTCATCTGGGAGTTTTTGTTCTGATTCAGGAACTTTTGCACAAACTTGCAAAAAAAGTGTAGGAAGCGCGAGAACAGAACATCCTGAGAACACCAGCACTCAAACACTCAAAGAGCCTGTGAGAGGAATAATAACGCAGAGAGTGAACAGCGTTTCTTTAATGTGTGTGTGTGTGTGTGTGTTACCCCTTTTCCACCAAATCACTTTGAGAGCCAGTTCGGATCCGGTGACTACTCGCGAATCAGTTCTTTGTGTTTCAACAGCCAAAGAACTGGTTCTCGGCCAGGAAAATTGGTTCCAAAGCGGCACCAACTCTTTGCTGGACTAGAACCGTTCTTTTACCACATCAAGCTTATGTCTGGGGCGGGGGGCGGGGTTATTGTGACCAACAACACGACGGGAACGGGAAAGCTAAGACGTATGGCGACGTACACAGGGACGTAACGACGTCGTTCGCTAGGCTCTCTAGTCTGTGGAAAAACACACAGGTTCCGAGAAGGTTCGTAAGTTGAACCAACTTTGAACCAGCACCAGTTCCGAACCAGTTATTTTTGGTGGAAACGAGGTAAATGTGTGTGTGTGTGTGTGTTTTTTGTGTGTTTGTGTGTGTGTGTGTGTCCTCCTCTCCGGGGGATTGCCACCTTGTCGTGGTGGAGAGGCTTGTGTGGTCCTGTGATCCCAAGAGCAAGGCCGTCTGGAGCTATGCTCCTGGTATAGGGCCACCCATGGCGGGAAGGTCAAACCAAGCAATCCAACCAACCAAGACCTCAATGGTGGAACAGGCGAAGGATGATGGCTGGCCATAGGAAGCATCACAGCGGCTGGGAAGGCGGATGAAGGCTGCAGCAGAAACGGGCCCCCAGTCGTCTTGGACTCCATCCCACTGGATTCTGACCCAGATCTGTCAAGGACCGTGTGGTGGCTGTCTGTGCACCAGCCTCTTTGGGAAACCACCCTAACATCCCGGTTTAAGTCCTATGGCAACCAGAAATGGTGAGGGGGGCAAGATTGTGAGATCTGGAAGCCCCTAGGCATAAACTCGCTCCTACGAGTCTACGTCCCTACCAGAAGCCTACGATCAGTCAATGAGCAACGGCTCGTGGTTCCATCACAGAGAGCCACTCAATCACTCTCCAGAACATCTCATTCACGGCTCCATGCTGGTGGAATGATCTCCCCATTCCCGTCTCGAATGCAGAATCCCTGATAACATTCAAAAGACAACTGAAAACTCATCTCTTCCGTGAGCACTTAACCTCTTAAAAAACTCTTTCCTTTTCTCTTGATCCTCCCTTGTCTGGCTTATGCTACTCTGAGAAATGCCTGCACTTTGTATTTTGAGCACTTCTTGCGTTGTTTTTGCCTCTTCACAATGACTTGCTTTAATTTAGTCCTAATTTGCAAGTCGCTTTGGATAAAAGCGTCTGCTAAATGACTAAATGTAAATGTTAACTGGCACATTAGGCGGTGAGTGCTAAACTCAATCGCTGGGCTCGTGGAACGAGGCAGAAAGTGCCCTTCGGCAGCTGCACCCACGACTGAGCAGCGCTCTATAGGATCCACTCTGCTCACCCCACGTGGGGAAGAGGCTAGCCTAACCTCCCGACTGGATTACCGCGTCCAGAGGGATCACAATTCGCGGTCAGAAACACAAAACTATGAACTTTGGAGCCTGGAATGTGCACACACTGATGGATAGTGCAACCAGTGATAGACTGGAGAGGAGAACTCCAATCATCGCTAGAGAACTGAATAGATACAGGATTGACCTGGCCGCCATCTCTGAAACACGACTAGCAGACGAAGGACAACATCGCTTTTCTGGGTACTCAAAGCCCTTTACATGGAAGGGGGCATCTCCTCAACCACCAATGATGTGACGCACTACCTGGATGATGTGACAGCAGCCATATTGTGCCAGAACGCCCACCACACACCAGCATACTGGTGGAGAGGAGACAGTGATGAAGCCAATCAGTATATGGGGATGATTAGGAGGCCATGATGGACAGAGGCCAATGGGCAAATTTGGCCAGGACACCGGGGTTACACCCCTACTCTTTTCCAAAGGACATCCTGGGATTTTTAATGTCCACAGAGAGTCAGGACCTCGGTTTAACGTCTCATCCGAAGGACGGTGCTCTTTGACAGTAAAGTGTCCCCGTCACTATACTGGGGCGTTAGGACCCACACAGCCCACAGGGTGAGCACCCCCTACTGGCCTCACTAACACCTCTTCCAGCAGCAACCTGGTTTTCCCAGGAGTCTCCCATCCAAGTACTGACCAGGCTCAGTCCTGCTTAGTTTCAGTGGGCTACAGGGTGAAATGTCTGCTGGTGTTGGACTTGCCATTAGGAACTAGCTTATCAGCCCCCTCCATGAACTTCCCATTCGTGAGCGTCTCATGACCATCCGTTTGGTGCTTGCCAACAACAGTTGTGAGTGCCTATGCCCCTACTTTAGACTCTGACGAGGAAGTAAAAGAGACATTCTATGCCTGCTTAGATATTCCCAGGGAAGATAAGATTATTCTCCTAGGAGACTTTAATGCCAGGGTTGGCCGGGATCAACACCTCTGGAAGGGCACTATAGGAAAGGAAAGCATCGGGGACATCAACTCTAATGGAGTTATGCTTCTCAGCAAGTGTGCTCAGTATGACCTTACTATCGCTAACACTCTCTTTCACCAGAAAAACAAATTGGAGGCATCCTGGAGACACCCCCGCTCCAGTGGCATCTAATTGACTATGTCATTGTACGAGCCAGGGACCGCTGTGATGTGAACATCACAAGGGCCATGGTCAATGCCGATGACTGCTGGACAGATCATCGCATCATCCGCTCCACAATGTCAATTAAACTCAAGAGGAAGAGAAGAGCTCAAAAGAAACAGATCTGACCAAGACTGAACCTTGATAGCCTGGATGAAACGTCAGGCCTCTCTTGGGGAAAGCCTCAGACAAGAATACCCTGATGACATCGAAGGACACTGGAGTCTGCTAAAGTCCACCATCCTTGGTCACTGCTAAACCGTTCTTGGGTACAAGTCTAGAAAACTCCAGGACTGGTTTGATGAAAATGACACAGAGATAACAACTCATCTCAAAGAAAAGGAAAGCCTTTTGTGCCTGGCAAAATGATGTAACCTGCAAGGCCAAAAGGTTGGCTCATTCCAGAGCCAAGGTGGATGTCCAGAGCTGGGTGAGGGCTCAGAGCTCAGGGACAGGGACACTCTAATAGTGACCAAATTCAAGAAGGAGGACAAGGCTGAATGTGGAAATTACAGGGGCATATCGCTCCTGTCAACAATAGGCAAAGTCCTAAAACGACTGCTACCACTGTCTAAGGGAGTACTCCCAGAATCACAGTGTGGCTTTCGCCCATCCAGAGGTACAGCAGACATGATATTCACAATACGGCAACTACAGGAAAAGTGCCGTGAACAAAGGCAGCCTTTGTACATGGCCTTTATAGACCTGACTTTT
Source organism: Tiaroga cobitis (assembly GCA_030578255.1). Classification (NCBI taxonomy): domain Eukaryota; kingdom Metazoa; phylum Chordata; class Actinopteri; order Cypriniformes; family Leuciscidae; genus Tiaroga; species Tiaroga cobitis. The sequence goes on along the minus strand of CM060592.1, from coordinate 52,671,818 downwards.
GACATGGCGGACTGCCAGGCGTTATTGAGCATACTATGAAGGTACGGCTGTCATGACAAGCATATTAGGATACTGAGGCTTCTACATGATGGCATGTCAGTCACAGTGCTCAGCAACGGTGGCTCCGAGTCTGAGCCTTTCACAGTGGAAACAAGGGTCAAACAGGGATGCATCATCGCACCCACCCTGTTTGCAATCTTCATTGCAGCCATACTCCACCTCATTGGCGAAGAGCTGCCAAAGGGGATTCCAATCATGTATAGAACCGGTGGCAGACTCTTCAACCTTAACAGGTTCAAGGCCAAGAGCAAAGTCAGCTACACAACCATCACAGAGCTTCAGTAGGCTAAAGTTAAACCCAGGTCCTATATCAATTTCCACCCAACCAGCCAGCTACCCAGCCCACCATAAAAGTGGACAACACCATTCTTGAAAACATGGACCACTTCCCCTACCTTGGCAGCCTTCTTTCCTCAAAAGCTGACATCTGAAGTTAAAGGGATAGTTCACCCAAAAATGAAAACTCTGTCAGTGATTACTCTCCCTCATGTTGTTCCCCGTAAGACTTTCGTTCATCTTCGGAACACAAATTAAGATCTCACTGTCTCACTCCTCCCTAGGCTTCTATGTTATTGAAACTTGCCGGCCCAGAAAAGTTATTAAAGACATTGTTAAAATAGTCCAAGTGACTACAGTGGCTCAACCTTAAGTTTATCAAGCAACGAGAATACTTTTTGTGCGCAAAAAAACACTAAAATAACGACTATTCATTTTCTTCTCTGTGGGCCTCTGAGTGAGTTCAAGTAGTGTAACAGCCCAGTGCTTCTGGGTTGTACGTGACGTGAAGCATCACACACATGACCAGCATATATATTTTTGTTATACCTATATTAAAAAAATAAGTGAATTACGTTTTTCCATATATTCAAAAACACATAAAGCTCAGAATGTTATATTCAACATTTATATGCTAATTCATTTCACATAAATATTAATTCTATTTTTAAGTGTTCTAATCTAATCTTTATTTTTGCCTTAAATATATAAACAATAATACCGTAATATAAAAAGAAAAATAATAAGGTAGAAAAGAATATAATATTATAATACAAAATAATGTAATATTAAAATCAGAATTAGGGTACAATCGGGTAAAAGTATAATTCAACTCAATTTAATTCACGTTTATTTGTATAGCGCTTTTCACAATTCACATCATTTCAAAGCAGCTTTACAGAAAATGCACGAGTCCATATAAAAATAATGCTTTCTCACAAACTGTTCAGTCTCTCTAAACTTTAGTCAACACAATCATATAGTTTGTGTATCAGTAGATATGCTTTTATGAATGTGAAATTTGGTGAAAAATAGAAGTGAATTCATTTTAAATAGCACTTTTCAACAACAACCCCGCCCCCGCCCCTTCTTATAGGTGCGGTGAGTGACGTCACAAAGCTCAGGAAATGCGCGCATCATCCTTCACACACCCGCGCGCGCAGCCAATGAGCGCGCGAGTCTTATGAATGGAGAGTCTGATGGAGGAGGAAACGCGTTTGATACGGTCATTCTCATTCCTCCCACACACACACACACCCACAGCCAGGAGAAAACAGTTTAACGGGACACCGAGGGCATAAAAGGGAACATTTACCGAAGACGCACATACTGAACCGTGCAACTTTAATTCTATTCGTCTTCTCCACTAACTGAAACTCATCGAGATGTTTCCTGATTCAACTACAGGGTGAGTACACGCACTTTAAAACCCTTACAGATAACAAAAGTTGCTTTTGAGGGTCATAATCTGAGAGTTGATAATTTGAACACTGATGTGAATCACTTTAGCTTCATATTTTAAATTACATAGCTATAGGCTGTGTCATGTCTGGCACGCGCGCGAACGGTCTATACATAGCGTACGTCATAACTGTAGCTCTTAGATCAGACACGTCTTCATATTATCGCTGTATTATTTATTTATTTCTGTTAAACAAACAGGTTGTGCTGAAACCTGTTAAACAGGTTTGACACACACACACACACACACACACACACATACGCAGATTCCTAACAGGTTTGACACGCACACACAAATACACACACACAAACACATTCGCACATTCCTAACTGACCCTCATGTGCTACTGTAGGTCTACATCACGATGATCTTTTACATGAACAGAGACTGTAGGCCTACACACACCGCCAGTATTTTTTTTTCACGCATTAATTTCACACATGTCTTGTGCAAATTGTGTGGTTTTGTTTCATTAATACTACAGTATACTTTTTTTCTTGATATAGCCCGAAAGAATGGAAGTGTGACAACATGCCCCATAGGTGTAACATGACCATACGACAGATTAAAAATGTTATCTGGTCTAATAAAAAAATATGCGACAAACTAAAATATTTTCTCAATAAAATACAATTATTGTCTTTCTCATATAAAATAATGGCATTTTTTAAATAATTAAAAATAAACAAATTTTTGAGTTTGACAACGAACACAGGAAAACACAACTATACAAGTTCAAAACATTAATAATTAGATTGACTCTCAGTCTTTATTCACCTTTTTCTTATGGGTTCTCAATAGAATTCATAAAAGTATAGAATAGAATTGCATGTTTATAATAGAGGCTCAATGTAATTTAGAATTTTGGCGCAATTTTTTTCTCTATTTTGTTGATGCCAAGCGGCAAAATACACGAAGTTTGCTAGCATGTGTGGAAGTATTTAAAACAAGTGTGTTACAACTAACCCGCGTTACGTTGTGCCCCTCTCTCCCTTACTTGATATAAGATCTTGAATTATGAAAAGTGAAGTAGGCCTACTAAAATATAATTCTTGTCGAGATACACGTGCACGTGTATTATGTGAGGCTAGGGAACCCGGTGCGCGCGCTTCATCACGTGTTACGATCAGATGAGTGCATCTGAATACATTCTCAAATAAATTATCAGTTTTGTACTTTTTGCTTGCTAATATATAACTGCTTTGAGAATATGCATCATTAACTGCACGTGGTTTAATGGACAACCAGACTCATTCAGTAAAATGTTTGCTGGAAAGTGAGTCATATCCGAAGTTGATTCCGTTACAGGGTTTGACTGATTGAGGGAGTTTCCTTTATGCATGATTCAAACCGAGTCTTTCTGAAAATTTCATTAAAATAACCCATTATTTCACCGTCTTTTTTTATTTCATCACCTTCTACCAGATTTAAGCCATGTATGATGTTGTTATAAAAACATAAGCCAGACAGAGTGACTCATCCTTCATTCAGACGCTGTTATTTTAGTCAGTAATCGTATATACTTTTCTCTCATAAACATTAAGTCCATATAAGGCGTTAGTAGGTTGATTTGAAAACACTGCTATTTTTTTGTTTTCTTAGCATAAAACACAATTTAGTGAAGCTTAAGCTAAAAAATAACATTTGTAAGTGGGGTAAAAAAATATATATCTTACACATTCTCAAGTAAATATAATGATAGCAAATGAGATCATTTAAATAACATTAATATACAATTATATAATAATACATTTAAGTATAGTAGTATTTAATATTAATTTAAATCATATTATTAAAATAAATAAATCATATTATTTAAAAAATAATTAAATATTATTGTTTAATAATAATTTGAATAATGTTAGTGAATAATAAGCTAAATCAAATTATTTAATAATACATCTAATAATATTATTTAATATTAAATTAAATAATATTATTAAAATAAATAAATATTATTTAATAATAATTTGAATAATATTATTGAATAATAAACTAAATTAAATTATTTAATAGTCAATTAAATAATAGCATTTTATTAAAAAAAAAGTAATAAACATTTATTTCACCATTTTTTTTAAAAGTGAAATGATTCTCTCCTTGGGTACAGTTATGAGGAGTGCAAGGCCACAGCTGATTGGCTGTTAGCCCAGAGTCAGGTGCGCCCCCTGGTGGGGATCGTGTGCGGCTCGGGTCTCGGTGGACTGGCAGAAATGCTGAAAGATCAGCTGGTCATCAAGTACAGCGACATCCCAAACTTCCCTCAGAGCACCGGTGAGTTCAGACACGCTTGATTTCCGCTTTCAACTCTGATGTCCTCCCGCTGTACTGTGTTGTTACTGATCTTGCACCTTCAAAACTGCTTGTGTTCTGCAGTTCACGGCCATGCTGGAAAGCTGGTGTTTGGCACCCTGAAAGGAAAGCCGTGCGTTTGCATGCAGGGAAGGTTTCACCTCTATGAAGGATACCCCATTCAAAAGGTGATTTGACACGCTTGTGATGCAGCTCGAAGAACATTATTTCTGAACGCGCTGTTTAAAAAAAAAAAAAACATTTCTTGGTTATGCAAATGTTAAGGGAACACACATTCTATTTAAGGGAAGAATTCTATTTAGAGAGCTTTCTAATCCAACTTTTACTATTAAAGGGATACTCCACCGTTTTTTCATATTAAACCATGTTATTCACTTAACTAAAACGAGTTAATACATATCTCTGTTGTCTCAGTGCGTGCACTACATCACTCTGGCGCGCGAGACACTTTGATAGCACTTAACTAGCCCAGTTCATTCAATATGGGGCAAGCCGAGAAGCGACCAAACACCTCCACGTTTTCCCTATTTAAATACAGTTACTCGAGCAGTGTAACTCGACCTAGGACGGTGACACAAAATAAAACGTTGCGCTTTTCTAAGCGTGTAAAATGGATAACTATATTGTATGGCAGAATACAACAGCAAGTGCTTGGGAGCACTTCGACTCGGCGCAGTAATATCATCACTCGTGGAAAGTCCTCTCCCCCTCTCACTCTCCGGAGTGATGATATTACTGCGCCGAGTCCATAGATATATGCGCCGAGTCGAAGTGCTCCCAAGCACTTGCTATGGTATTCCGTCATACAATATAGTTATCCATTTTAGACGCTTAGAAAAGCGCAACGTTTTATTTTGTGTCACTGTCCTAGGTCGAGTTACACTGCTCGAGTAACTGTATTTAAATAGGGAAAACGTGGAGGTGTTTGGTCGCTTCTCGGCTTGGCCCATATTGAATGAACTGGGCTAGTTAAGTGCTATCAAAGTGTCTCGCGCGCCAGAGCGATGTAGTGCACGCACTGAGACAACAGAGATTTGTATTAACTCGTTTTAGTTAAGGGAATAACTTAGTTTAATATGAAAAAACGGTGGAGTATCCCTTTAAGAATTCTATTTTAAGAGCTCTCTAATCCAACTTTTACTATTAAGAATTCTATTTTAAGAGCTCTCTAATCCAACTTTTACTAGCAAGAATTCTATTTTAAGAGCTCTCTAATCCAACTTTTACTAGCAAGAATTCTATTTTAAGAGCGCTCTAATCCAACTTTTACTAGTAAGAATTCTATTTTAAGAGCTCTCTAATCCAACTTTTACTAGTAAGAATTCTATTTTAAGAGCTCTCTAATCCAACTTTTACTAGCAAGAATTCTATTTTAAGAGCTCTCTAATCCAACTTTTACTATTAAGAATTCTATTTTAAGAGCTCTCTTATCCAACTTTTACTAGTAAGAATTCTATTTTAAGAGCTCTCTAATCCAACTTTTACTATTAAGAATTCTATTTTAAGAGCTCTCTTATCCAACTTTTACTAGTAAGAATTCTATTTTAAGAGCTCTCTAATCCAAATTTTACTAGCAAGAATTCTATTTTCAGAGCTGTCTAATCCAACTTTTACTAGCAAGAATTTTAAGAGCTCTCTAATCCAACTTTTACTAGCAAGAATTTTAAGAGCTCTCTAATCCAACTTTTACTAGCAAGAATTCTATTTTAAGAGCTCTCTAATCCAACTTTTACTAGCAAGAATTCTATTTTAAGAGCTCTCTAATCCAACTTTTACTATTAAGAATTCTATTTTAAGAGCTCTCTAATCCAACTTTTACTAGCAAGAATTCTATTTTAAGAGCTCTCTAATCCAACTTTTACTAGCAAGAATTCTATTTTAAGAGCTCTCTAATCTAACTTTTACTAGCAAGAATTCTATTTTAAGAGCTCTCTGTCACCACTAGGCTTATTTGGACTCTCTGTTTGTTTTGATTTGCCACGTGTGTTCCCCGTCTGAGTTTCCCGCCACCTATCTGTATCCATGGACACTGATCACCTCCCTCACAGCTGCCTGTCATTTTGTAATCTTCTTCACTGTGTATTTAAACCCTGTGTTCTCCCTCATTCCTTGTCCGTTCTCGTTTATGTCAAGTGTGTGTGTATGTGCTCCTGAGTTTTTGTAATTAAATCCTGTTACTAGTTATTCCTCGTCTCCTCGTGCTTCCAGCCATACACCATCCGTAACACTCTCTTATCCAACTTTTACTAGTAAGAATTCTATTTTAAGAGCTCTCTAATCCAACTTTTACTATTAAGAATTCTATTTTAAGAGCTCTCTTATCCAACTTTTACTAGTAAGAATTCTATTTTAAGAGCTCTCTAATCCAAATTTTACTAGCAAGAATTCTATTTTCAGAGCTGTCTAATCCAACTTTTACTAGCAAGAATTTTAAGAGCTCTCTAATCCAACTTTTACTAGCAAGAATTTTAAGAGCTCTCTAATCCAACTTTTACTAGCAAGAATTCTATTTTAAGAGCTCTCTAATCCAACTTTTACTAGCAAGAATTCTATTTTAAGAGCTCTCTAATCCAACTTTTACTATTAAGAATTCTATTTTAAGAGCTCTCTAATCCAACTTTTACTAGCAAGAATTCTATTTTAAGAGCTCTCTAATCCAACTTTTACTAGCAAGAATTCTATTTTAAGAGCTCTCTAATCTAACTTTTACTAGCAAGAATTCTATTAGGAGAGCTCTCTAATCCAACTTTTATTAGCAATCATTCTATTTTCAGAGCTCTCTAATCCAACTTTTACTATTAAGAATTCTATTTTAAGAGCTCTCTTATCCAACTTTTACTAGTAAGAATTCTATTTTAAGAGCTCTCTAATCCAACTTTTACTATTAAGAATTCTATTTTAAGAGCTCTCTTATCCAACTTTTACTAGTAAGAATTCTATTTTAAGAGCTCTCTAATCCAAATTTTACTAGCAAGAATTCTATTTTCAGAGCTGTCTAATCCAACTTTTACTAGCAAGAATTTTAAGAGCTCTCTAATCCAACTTTTACTAGCAAGAATTTTAAGAGCTCTCTAATCCAACTTTTACTAGCAAGAATTCTATTTTAAGAGCTCTCTAATCCAACTTTTACTAGCAAGAATTCTATTTTAAGAGCTCTCTAATCCAACTTTTACTAGTAAGAATTCTATTTTAAGAGCTCTCTAATCTAACTTTTACTAGCAAGAATTCTATTAGGAGAGCTCTCTAATCCAACTTTTAATAGCAATCATTCTATTTTCAGAGCTCTCTAATCCAACTTTTACTATTAAGAATTCTATTTTAAGAGCTCTCTAATCCAACTTTTACTATTAAGAATTCTATTTTAAGAGCTCTCTAATCCAACTTTTACTAGTAAGAATTCTATTAGGAGAGCTCTCTAATTCAGTTGTTACCAGTAAGAATGCCAATGCAGAGCTCTCTTATTCAATAACAGAGCTCTGCAATTATAAATATCTTTAATGTGTTTTTTTACTAGTAAAAATTAAATTAGAGAGCTCTGTAATTGAAAATTAATGAAAGTCAATGGAGACATGACTAGTAAAAATTAATTTGTAGAGGTCTCTAATTGGAATTGTTACTAGTAAGAATGCAATTATATCAAGTAATTCTGGGACCATTTTAAGCTAAAACAGCTTGCCATAATGTTCTTGGAATGTTCTGAAACAGGTAGTAACATTTTATAAATAGTGTTTCTGTTTTGAAAACATTAATAAAGACCAGATAACGGAACAAACATTTTTATTAATGTCACTGGATGAATGTTTGTTCATAAGATTAAGAGGTTTCTGGGAACGTTCCCTGTTAGCTGAGGAGAAACTCTAAAGCACAATATCAGTCCTCGAGGATTGTTAATAAAGACAAACAGCCGCTGCTCATGTATTGGCAGTGCTCAAGGTAAATATTGGCGCTGCTCAAGGTAAATGTTGGCGCTGCTCAAGGTAAATATCAGTGGCACCTTTACAATGTCTTTATTAATAAAACATAAACTTTGCACCGCAGAGTTACATAATTATCTCAGCTGTCTTTCTAGTTCATCCGCAACTTTTTTTTTGCGTTCATCTTTCTTCAGTGTGTAATGTTGCTGTTTGAGCATGAAAAAGCTCCAGTTCTTCTCTATATCAGAGTCAGTGTTCCTGAACTCCTGAAACGCCTCCATTGTAGTCTTGAGTTTCTCCCGGGAACGAACACGTCACAATATTCCTCATTATAATAATTAACGTGCAGAATAAAGGGGCGGGGGCTGGTTGAGTTAGTTAGTAGTGTGTTAAACTGGCGGTTATGGAAAGGGGCGGGACATTCCCCAAACACACTCGAAGCGCTCGACCAATCACAACACACTGCTCCAGCCGACCAATCAGAGCACAGTGTGCTTTTCAGAAGGAGGGGCTTCATAGAGACAGGAAGTAAACAGAGCGTTACTGACAGACTGGGAAGAGAGGAGCCGCAACAATGGAGGATATGAGGAGAATAATTAACATTCAAGCAGGAAAACCTGTTCTAGACAACATCAAGACTTAAACGGCCTCTTTAAAAGTTTTTGAAAATAATGTCACAATGCAAAAACTTTATGCAATACATAATTGTGTTGATTTTGACATATTTTTGACGCGTATCATGATTTTTCAGATATTATTTATGGTATGATTGTGATTGGTGTGTGTTGTGGTATTGGCAGACCACCATGCCCATCCGGGTCTTTAAGCTCATGGGTGTGGAGACGGTTCTTCTGACCAACGCCGCTGGCGGACTGAACCAGGACTTTAATGTGGGCGACATCATGGTTATAAAGGATCACATCAATATTCCCGGCTTCGCTGGAAACAACCCGTTAGTGGGACTGAATGACGAGAGGTAAGATTGAGCTGGTCTGTATTCAGTTTTTGATTTGATGCCCTTGTTAGTAAGATATTTTACTACATAAATAATGACGTTATAGCAGGGACAGGCCATTGATAAATCATAATTCATAATTGAACATTTGAAATAGAAAGTCGTCATGAAATGAAAGTTACGCTAGTCTTTTCTTGACGATTGTGCCTTATATCCAATTCTTTTCTCTTGAATCCAACATGGAAGTGTTTTAAACTGCAATTCATTGACTGGCCACTAGAGACAGACTCCAAAAAAGAAATGTTCTGCATAATTAGGGGCGTGGCCACTTGAGTGACAGGTTGATTGCCGCTGATGTCACAACTAGCTGTTTGTCTCCATTTTATTATGCAGAACTTTAAGGTTTAATATAATTTAAACAGATAAGTTTTAAAAACATTCACCCGTCTCACAGTCGTCATGAAGGGCAAAATTAGCTATATAGAACAAAACCACTTTTTGCACCAGACTGTAAACATGTTTATTTCTGCTGTAAAGTTGGGCATTTTAACATGCAGGTCTATGGGATTGAGTCTCTTCTGCAGCCGGCCTCTAGTGGCCAGTGGAGGAACTGCAGTTTAACTCACTTCCATGTTGGATTCAGGAGAGAGAGACGGGGAGGTTGCCGTTTGGTTTTACCAGAGAATGTCTAATAAGGGGAGAACTCCCACTCTCAGTAAACTTCCGGCTCCTGAACTGGCTGCAGTTCCACTCCGGCTCCACATGAGGGCGCTCACAGGACGAGTGCAGAATGAATGGAGGTCTATGGAGATATACTCCTCAAAATACACTTTTCTCAGGATGTAATTTTTATATAGAAATTGCACATTGCTGGGTGTTAGATTTTTTTTAGATTATTTGCTTTAAAAAGTCTTTTAAAATGTCAATGACGTCATACACATCGTGCGACCAGAGATACAAGGCAATCCCAGTCACTTTGGTACGTTCGCGCTCTGAACTTCCTGTTCTCTCGATACACCGGACACAGGTAAACACACGTCCTAGAAGAGTGGTCCCGCTTCGGACGCCACGATGCTATCAAGCGCTGTCTCTGGTCGTAATCAGTCCTTCACTGACCAACCAGCGTTCATTAGCAGAATGCTAGCGTGTTATGGGCAACAACAACTCAACCTGTAAGAAATGGAAAGGACGTAAGTACTCGTTCATTCAACTTTCGCCCTATAACCCATGTTGAACTAGGTTGCAAAACTAGAACTAGGTCTAGGTTGCAAAACCTAGAATCAAATCTGAGATTTCTCAACGGCAATCGGGTGAAAGAGACACATTTAGCCGTCTAGCTCCATAGACTCCCATTCACTCATGCACTCGGGCGATCGCCCCCAGTGGAACTCTGGTGGAACTACAACCATAATTCGGTACAATAGGACATAACAGGGAGTGGCCAGGCTCTCCGTAGACGAGCTCTGGTTTTACCCAAAGTTGAACATTCTTCAACTCTGGCGTTTTAAAAACGCGGCGCTCCTATTGAGAACAATTGGAAAAATACGCCAGCCGCGTGAAAAACAAACACGCGTTGGTGGACACAGGGCGTAATGCTGTGTTCACACCAAACGTGAGGTTAATTATTTGCGCGAGTAGATTACATATAAAGTCAATGCAAAGATGCATATTCATGCGGGGTGGCACAAATGACTGAATAGGGCGACGCGGTTTCCGCGAACGGTCGATATTCGCCTCAATTGCGTCTTCCGCGCAAGTTGAAAAATTTCAACTCGAGGGTAAAATTCGCATGTGTTGTCGCGCAAGGCAATCAAGAAATGTTGTGTTGATGTGCGTGACACACACAAACACACATAGAGAGACATACATACACACACACACACACACACATAGAGAGACACACACACACACACAGAGAGAGACACACACATAGAGAAACACACACAGAGACACACATACATAGACACATACACGCACACACATAAAGAGACACATACATAGACACACACACACAGACACATAAAGAGACACATATGGTACAGTACGGTACGGTTCGGGTCGGTAAACCATGATCCGGCTAGCGTTTCCACCGCCAACAGTACCCTTTACTTGATAGGCGTTATGTTTGCCGGAAAGAAGCAATCGACGTCATTTTCGCACGAAGAAGAAAGCGACATAGTAAACAAAAATGGATGACATACTGCAGATCTTGTTCTCTTGCTTCTCGGCATGTTTGTCACAAGAAACAAGCGCCGGCATTAGGCGTTTCTCAATACCAAATAGTCTCTGATACCAAGGAGCCTACGCAAAGTCCGACTCAGGAGAATGACTCCCGAGGACGCGAGTCAGTAATTCTGCTAATGGAACAACGCGTTCTTGAAAGCGCCACTCAGCTCGCTCTGCTACTCCGGTTATCTCTGTATGTACATTTTAGGCAACAATAAAACGAAATATGTTATAAAACACCACTCCGTTTCTTTTCGATTTCATTAAATACATTTTAAACGTTATAAGCACACAAATGTGTTTCAGGCAACGCATATCCTATTGATTGTATTCACTGCATATGTAGCCTATATTTATAACAAAACTAAATATAAAACACAACCCTGCCTCTTTTCGTTTATTTAAAAATATTAAACATATTCCAGGCAATATGTGCATTGGTACAAATGTTGCAATAAACAACATTACAGATGGTCTTGTAATAAAGCAAACAATTCAGTCAAATATACAAATTCAGCGCTCAAATATATGAAACTTCACTTAGCCTTCTGCCAAAACTATTGGCCAGGGAACGAATTATTGATTCACGAGACCAAAGGTCGCCTGTTAGGTCTATACAAGACGAATTATATCTCATGTTTAACCACAACACAGACGTCAGAGTCAGCGGCAAACATCAGAACGACTAGCCGAGGAAAGGCTGTTCCAGGCGGGGTACTTGAGCGCCGAGCGCCCGGTGATTGCTCGGAATGGATCTCAGTCAAATAATCATAAATCTATAAATAAACCACAGATTTGAGCTTTAAAAAACTACATTCTCGTCTGAAAAACTCTTAAAACTACATTTTGTGAGACAACAGTAGTATATTATATAAAAAAATGGCGCTTCTATTGTCCTTGCACGCGCAAGTGACGATACTCTGTCAACCAATCAACGTTCTGCAGTGAGTCTAGCTCCACCTTTTAGTACCAGCACTGTGCTAGGTACCCCAACGGAAGGGTACCCAAAAAGTGGTACGGTACGGTTCGGCTGTTTGGTACCATTTACAACTTTTGACAGTGGAAACGCAAATAATTGCGTAGCCTACTGTACCGCTCAGTGGAAACGAGCCAATAGAGAGACACAGACACACATACATAGAGAGGCACACACACACACAAACATAGATACACGCACACATAAAGAGACACACACACACAAATATAGATACACGCACATAGAGAAAGACACACACAAATACAGACATCCCAAGTCTCCCGGAAGTTCCAGGAGTCTCCCGCATATTGCTAGCGTCTCCCTGATGCCCGCAAATTAGTTAAAATCTCCCGGAATCTAGAGTGCAAATATAGATACACGCACCATAGAGACACACACACACACACACCATAGACACACACACACCTAATCGCACAATGTTTTTGATTGGCGAAACAAGAAACATCCCGCGAGTAGCCTAATCTAGAGCGAGTAACGCAATGCGAATTTCCGCTTCGCTTTTGGTGTGAACACGCCATAAGACTATGGCACTTTTTTCTCAGTGATGTTGAGCATTTCTCTCTCTTCTGACCGGCAGGTTTGGCGTGAGGTTCCCGTGTGTGTCCGACGCGTATGACCGCGGACTGCAGGAGCTAGCGCTCGAGGTCGCGGGTGAGCTAGGCTTCTCCTCCTTCATGCAGAGCGGCGTGTACTGTGTTCTGGGCGGCCCGTCCTTCGAGACCATCGCTGAGTGCCGAATGCTGCGCTCGCTCGGGGCCGATGCTGTCGGTGAGTCACGCTCTCGCCGTGGGGTGTGTGTAGCATGCGTAGCGTACACTGCCAAAAAAGCTTTTCCTCCGTATTTTTGTCTTGTTTCCAGTCCAAATATCTAAAAATTCTTAAATCGAGATGCTTTTACTATATGTCTTGTTTTCTGAAGAAATTAATCCCCAGACGAGAAATATTCTTGTTTCTGTTTGAATTAACGTTATTTTTCCGACCCCATTGGCAGATCATTTTGCTTGTTTTTAAGCACAAACTCACTTCATTTTGATTAATTTCCCCAGAAAACAGGACATAATATCTTATGGTATTTTACTCATCTAGTAAAAGTATCACGATTTAAGAATTTTTAGATATTTGGACTGGAAACAAGACAAGAGCTTTTTTTGCAGTGTACGACGTGCACATCTCCAAAAATGTAACAAAGCATCAATTCTACACGGACCGCAAGTGCTGTGATCTAAGCAGTTTTCTCTGTGTGTGTGTGTGTGTGTCTCTATGTGTGTGTGTGTGTGTGTTTCTCTATGTGTGTGTGTGTGTGTGTGTGTGTGTGTGTGTGTGTGTTTCTCTATGTGTGTGTGTGTCTCTCTGTGTGTGTGTGTGTGTGTGTGTGTGTCTCTCTCTCTCTCTCTCTCTCTGTGTGTGTGTGTGTCTCTCTCTCTCTGTGTGTGTGTGTGTTTCTCTATGTGTGTGTGTGTGTTCTCAGGCATGAGCACTGCGCATGAGGTGATAGTGGCTCGTCACTGTGGCCTGCGTGTCTTCGCTCTGTCTCTGATCACCAATAAGTCAGTGATGGATTACGAGAGTGAGAAGAAAGCGAATCACGAGGAGGTTCTGGAGACGGCGGATCTGAGAGCCGCTCAGTTGGAGAAACTCATCGCCAACATGGTGTCCCGCATCGAGATCGGGAACTACAACACACAGTGAGAGAATCCTCTCGAACACGACCGCGAGAGGCCGTCACTGGCACCAGTGTCCATCACACACACTCCTTACAACGCTTTACAACGTTTACATTCCAGAGAGAACGTGTTTTAGGGAACATGTTCCCATGCAGATACAAACTAAACACTCCAGCACGGCTCTTCCCAAGGTCCTGTCAGGTCACTGTTGTAGTGGCGCTTTTCTAACATGTATTTATTGTGACCAAATATCTGATTTATTTAAAACACAAGTTAAACAAGTGGGAAATAATACAAAAAATCACGGAAATATACCAGCATTGAAGGAAATCGGGAGCTTTTATCAAAAAATGTGTTACTGAATTCACTTTAAGATATTTATCAGCAAATTCTAAACTTAAAGAATACTGTATTTATGTGAATTATTTAAAACGCAAGTTAAACAAGTGGGAAATAATACAAAAAATCACTGAAATATACCAGCAATAAAGGAAATTTTGAGCTTTTATCTAAAATATTTGTTACTGAATTCACTTTAAGGTATTTATCAGCAAATACCAAACTTAAAGAATACTTTATTTATGTGATTTATGTAAAACACAAGTTAAACAAGTGGTTAATAATACACAAAAATCACTGAAATATACCAGCAATGCATGAAATACGGAGCTTTTTTACAATATACATCTTGTATCTAAAGAATGTGTTACTGAATTCACTTTAAGGTATACTGTATACTGAATACTGTATTTATGTGAGCTATTTATGTAACCGTGAGGTTTTGAAGTTCTTAAACATGAGGGTGAATGTTGTTTTTAATTGCACTAACTGCATCAGAACTGCTGTTTTATTGACAATCTCCAGCACTTTCCCCAGAAACATTTGTTTTATTTTATGAAAAACTTTAAAATTGCACTTCAAGCTCTTTTGGTACATATTGTTTCTATGATCTCCTGCTAAATGCAATTAAACGCAATTTTCTTGGTTTGACCGAGTATTTTTCCTTCATCTTTTTGACATGTTATCTTGTGCTTTTTGTAGACACTGATGGATTGTTTTCCTTTCAAATTTGGTTTATTATTATTGCATAACAGAACAATAACAACATACACACACACAGGTGGATCACATCTAAGGAAACAAAAAGAAAAACAATAACATACAAATAAAAAAAATTATATGGGGGATAACTTACAAAACAATCCACAAAGAAAAGAATTCAAAATTCTATACATGCTTTATTATTTCTTGCCTTTTTAAGGCCTCGATATAATGATTAAGTTAGAATTTAAATAATGGGGTTATTATTAGTCCATTTCTGTTTGTGTACATGGTATTTTACATACAGAGTTAATCACCAAATTTTGTTCCAAACACTTTAACAAAATTAAATCTTTACAGTTTTCCATCCAAACAATTTTCGTCAAACCCTTCATGACATCAGAAACACTGGTCCATCAATGACTAAATCAACAACAACAAAAAAATGTTATTGCTTTTGTCATTCAGTGCAAAAGTGTTATTTAATAGCAATAGAGAAAACCTCTTGTTCTGCTTGATGTGAATTAGTTTTTTAGTCTGTTTTGATGAATTGCTGCCATAAAAACACAGTTTTGCGAAATGTTCACCGGGTCTAAATTACAGTGCGCATAAATAATACTATGTAAACAATAAGTAAATGCATGCATATAATATGTCTACACGTTTTGCATATGGCACAATATGTGAATATCGATTTTTTTTTGCATGCAAATAATCTGTGATGTCGGTCAGTTGATTTCTGAAACAGGATCTGTGTCCCTCTGGTGGATGCAAACTGGAGAAAAACACGTTGTCAAGTAGCTTATAACAAACCCTTATTTGCATTCATTACTTGAAATACGTTTATACATAAATATAAATGCTTTGTTTTTTTATTCCACGCAGTCAGTAAATATCCTTGTGGGAGTAACGGAGGTCAGATGTGAGTTCGTGTTAGGTTTCGTTTCTCAAAAAGTTCCGCCCGCTGTCCAATAACACTGAACACACACACACACACACACACACACACACTGAGGCACAAGCAGAAAACATGTCCAACCAAGGTAATCAAAGATCCGTTATTCATTAGACGATTACAGATGCATTTTTACATTATATTTAGGATCAATTCAGGATTTGTTTGTTTTAATCATGTTTATGGTATTGTTTAAATCTTTCCCAGTGAACTAAATCACGATTGCATGAAATAATTTAAATATATTTATCGGTGTTCATCATCTACCTAGCAAACAAAAACATATTTTCAGAACGTTTCCCATTATGCTATGAAAACGGTAGGCCTATTTATGAACGTTTAAAACATGCAGTTCATTAAATGTAACCCTTACAAAAGAAGTGTATTCAGCTAGTAGTAGCTTCTTTTAAACTAAAAATAATAAAGTATACTCTCAGTCTACTTTTTATGAAGGGTTTGCTACTTCTCAGAAATATATGCACTTAAGTAGCTTTATATTTGACATACCGAAAAGTCTAAAAGTATGAGCGAGATACGTCATTGCTGACGTATGTCAATGACAGAATTTTAATTTTTGGGTGAAAACACACACACACACACACACACACACACACACACACACACACACACACACACACACACACACACACACACACACATGTCCCACCCACTTTTAAAAACAAATTTAAGCCACGTCGCTAATACTAAATTATATTAGCGACGTGGCTTAAATTTGTTTTAAAAGTGGGTGGGACATGTGTGTGTACTGTGTATGGGTGTGTGTGTTTGTGTTTTCACCCCAAAATTAAAATTCTGTCATTGACATACGTCAGCAATGACGGGTCCAGAAACCTGTAGGATTTCATCAAAAATATAATTAACCCTTTGAGTGACGTGGCATCTCACATTTAATCAATAAATTCAATCCGAATAAAAAGACACTGTATGGCTTTTATCAGCTATTACCAAACACTAGCTATTGTTTCAGACTCAGACGTGGCATCAGTGAATTTACACAACAATTATAATGGCATAAATTATGTTAAGAGATTCATGTTTTAAATATAATAATTGAATGTAGAAAGATTAAATGAATGGACACGTTAAAATATAGGTTACTTTTGAAATATGGAACTAAATCCGCCAGTAGGTGGAGGCAAGTGATGTGTTGATGAGTGAGTGTAATCATTAACCCTTGTGCCAATTCAAAAAAGTTACACATAGGTCCAAACTGGACAAAAAAAATGCATGTACTGTCATAAAAATAAAATAAATATAAAATATTTAAATATGCATTTTATGCAACATGCTGAACTCTATAAATGCTAGAAAAGCGAAGCCATAAATCTAAACAAGTTGTGTTCCACATTTGAGGTTGAGACACACACAGACACACACACACACACACACACACACACACACACACACACACACAATGATAGCTGCATAATTTATCCAATTGCCTCTATAATATGCAGAAGCAGAAAAGCAAGTGTTTACGTCATAGGCCAAACCTGATAAAATGGCACATCTGAAAAAAAAAAATAGTATTTTTAAATATTTGAAGCCTTGCCAACAGAATGAAAGCCTATTAACAAATGCTGCATCATTTTATAGTTAAATGGCGCTGGGATTAAAAATGGCCGTTTTAATGGGTTTCAATGGGGACATTTTTGTACTTAAATGGATAGTTCACCCCAAAATGTAAACTCTGTAAGTAATTACTCACCCTCATGTTGTTTAACCCCGTAAGACTTTCGTTCATCTTCGGGACACAAATTAAGATATTTGTGATTAAATCTGAGAGCTGGATCACTCCTCCATAGGCTTCTAAGGGATCGAAACTTGCCGGCCCAGAAAAGTTATGAAAGACATCGTTAAAATAGTCCGAGTGACTACAGCGGCTCAACCTTAAGTTTATCAAGCGACGAGAATACTTTCTGTGCGCAAAAAAACAAACAAAAATAACGACTTTATTCAACTATTCATGTCCTTCTCTGTGGGCCTCGAGTGAGTTTGCGTAGTGTAACAGCGCAGCGCTTCTGGTGTACGTCACACGCAGGCTCACTATTGGCCGACGCTGGTCATGTGTGTGATGAAAGATGTTCGTAAGATCGTGTTTTGAGATTTGTGTTTTCCGCAGGAGCAATGATGCCTCACAGTTCCAGCGAGAACCCGAACGTGAGACGGAGACCGGCTCAAATCTCCCAAGCTTCATTTCACATCGACTATCAGCAGCACACGATAGATCCAGCGCCGCACACACTGCGTCTGGTCCTGCTGGGGAAAACCGGAGCGGGGAAAAGCGCGACGGGAAACACCATCCTGGGAAAGAAGTGCTTTGACGACGGGTTGAGCATGAGCTCGGTCACTAAAGAGTGCAAGAGCGAGAGAGCGACGGTGCAGGAGCGAGAGCTGGTTGTTGTCGACACGCCTGGGTTTTTCGACACGGATTTGACAGGTTCAGAACTACAAGAAGAAGTGATCCGCTGCCTGGCGCTGTGTTCCCCGGGTCCTCACGCGTTCCTCCTGGTCGTGCCGATCGAGCGGTTCACAGAGGAGCAACAGCGCACCGTACACATGATCCTGGAGATGTTTCACGAGGACGTCACTCATCACACCATCCTCGTGTTCTCCCACGCGGATAAACTCAGAGGAGAACCCATCGAAAGATTCGTTGTAAGACAAGATCAGAAAGTGAAGGAGCTCGTGAAGAGATTCGGGGGGCGATTCGTGGCCTTCGACAACAAAAACCCTACAAACCCGGATCAAGTGAGTCGACTCCTGCAGAGCGTTGATGAGATACTCGCACAAAATCACAACCGCCACTTCAACAGTCAAATCATGGAGGTGATGAATGAAGCGCAGAAGATTATAGACACAAAACTGCAAGCCGATAGATCCGAAAGTATGAAGAAGATCAAGAAGGAGGTCGGGAAAATGGCTGACGATCAATTGCGTTCGTTTGTTGCGTTCGTGAACGAAGAGAGGCAAGACACAGAGAGGACGAAGAAACGCATGCAAGCCCGGATTAAACAGATAGAGACGGATGTAAAGAAAGAAGAGCAGAATGCGCGACCGATCCCTGCGAGACTGACGCGTTTCAGAGCGTCTCTGCAGAGAGAACAGGAGAACGTGAGGAGACTCGAGGAACGAGAGATGGAGGAGGAGGAGAAGAGGCTGGGAAGAGTGGATAAAGAAAAGAAGGAACTGGGAATCTGGGCCGAGGAAGAGGAGGAGAGGAGAGTGAACGAGGAAGGGCAGGAGTTTCAGCTTCTCTCGCAACGCAATCTGAAGTTGTTGGTAATGCTGTGTATGTTTATGCTGGGGGCCGGAGCGGCGTACGCTCCCGCGCTCCTGGCGTTCCTGTTCCCGGCGGCCCCCGCAGTCCAAGCCGGATTATCCGCTCAGATTTTGTCCACTTTGCTCGGCGCTGGAGCGGCGGAAGGAGGGAGTTTCCTGGGGACGGTCGCTGTGGTTGCAGTGAGATCTGCATCTCTAAAGCTGGCGGCGATCGCGCAGTGTTGCGTTCAGTGATACGATGATGATTGACAACCAAGATTAGGACGTGTTTCTCCCAGTATTAGTTAAGCTTGTTTGTATAGAAGGTTGTTTCCGCCACAGAATAAAACATTTTAAAAGATAATTGCGACTTTTTATCTCACAATTGCGAGTTTATATCTAGCAATTCTGACATATTTTCTCAGAGGTGTTATATATGTACTTGCAAATGCGAGTTATAAAGTCCAATTCTAAGGAAACAAAGACTGACTTTATATAACGCAATTCTGACTTTATATCACGCAATTCTGACTTTATATCTCGCAATTGCGACTTTATCACACAATTGCGACTTTATAACACACAATTGCGACTTTATCACACAATTCTGACTTTATAACACAATTGCGACTTTATCACACAATTCTGACTTTATAACACGCAATTGCGACTATAACACACAATTCTGACTTTATAACACAATTGCGACTTTATCACACAATTCTGACTTTATAACACGCAATTGCGACTATATCACACAATTTTGACTTTATAACACACAATTGCGACTTTATCACACAATTGCGACTTTATAACACACAATTGCGACTTTATCACACAATTGCGACTTTATAACAGACAATTGCGACTTTATCACACAATTCTGACTTTATAACACACAATTGCGACTTTATCACACAATTGCGACTTTATAACACACAATTGCGACTTTATCACACAATTCTGACTTTATAACACACAATTGCGACTATATCACACAATTCTGACTTTATAACACAATTGCGACTTTATCACACAATTCTGACTTTATAACACGCAATTTTGACTTTATAACACACAATTGCGACTTTATCACACAATTGCGACTTTATAACACACAATTGCGACTTTATCACACAATTGCGACTTTATAACAGACAATTGCGACTTTATCACACAATTCTGACTTTCTAACACACAATTGCGACTATATCACGCAATTCTGAAATAAAAAGACAGAATTGTGAGATAAAAATTCGCAATTACCTTTTTATTCATTATTCCGTGGCGAAAGCAAGATTCCATATTGACTTAAAATTTTGGAAAATTATATTAATTTCAAATTTCATTGATTATACATGACAATGGACTGTTTAAATGCATTTTTATCATGGTCTGTCTGAATACTCAAATTCTTATTGGCCGGAAGGTGTCTACTAAAACCACACAGGTAATTTCAGCCAGTTTAATCACCGTTTTATATCAATACGCTGCTTTTCAGTTAAGCTACACACACATACGTCACACAACGTCTAGCACACAGAGATCGCAGGTCGCGCTGCACACACACACACAGGAGATCTGAAACTTTATTAATAAAATAGCTTCTTCGCTACTGAATTTCTAACATTTCTCCACTTCGAGGGGGTGACCGCTGTTTTTGAATTAATTAAACTCGCAGCGTTATTGTTAGTGGACAGAGGCTCTGCACAGATGCAGGTAACTAACACACACATCTCTCTCTCTCTTGATAATTAATTCAAATAAATGTAATATTACAGCACTACTTTATCTCTGTCTGATTTAAAGCAGGCAGAATGCTAGATCTAACGAACCGTAACTGACGTCTATGTGGTGTTTTTGATACGCTTTAAGACAAACCAGGGGCCGTATTCACAAAGAATTTTATCTTACCACTAGGAGTACTCCTAAATCGCACTAAAATATTTTAGCTAGGAGTTTTCTCTTAAAAGTTATTCACAACGCCTTTCAGACCTACTCTTAGTAAGGAAAAATGGCGGGGCTAATTTGCATATTCATAGAACCGTGTCGATTTACATTCAAGCTATTTTAAAGCACAAAGAACATTTTTTCAAGGAAAAAAAACGTTTGTATTTTTGGTGATCAAATTGGTGGGTTGGACTTCTTTGTTTCAAAGGAGAAAAATACACATGTTGATGTTTATTGCTAAAGCATTGTTAGGCAAATTACCAATTTATATCTGTCGTCTATTATCTTCCCTGGAAGAAGAGATTTTTATCTCAATAGGACTATCCTGGTAAAATAAAGGATAAATAAAAATATGACCCCTTTAACCATAACCTCTTAAATCCGAAGCGGGGTGTCACTACTAGCTCATCATGTTACTGAACAATCACTTGCTTAACCAGCACAACATAGGTGAAAATGTGTTAAAATCATATTCCATAACAGACTTGTGTCATATATCGTTGAACTATAGCCGTATACAACACGCGTGTTTTGTTTCTGTTAGAGACCAAATATCAAGTTTAAGTTTTTGTATGAAAAAATGCTCTCGTAAACAGTAGCTATACACGATGCTTTTGCGCCACGTTTTGGTTTGTAACTCCACAAAACATTAGTAACCCATTAGTAAACACTAGTTAATAGCAGTGTTGGGGAAGCTACTTTGAAACTGTAGTTTGACAAGCTACAAGCTACTCGTTAGTTAAAGTAGTTAAACTACAGTCAAGCTACCCTTTTGGAAAAGTAGTTAGCTACACTACAAGTTACGATCAAAAAGTAGCTAGCTACATTGAAACTACTTTTGCTTTTTTTGAACAACATATATTATAAATAACTGAATAAGTGTCTGAGGAATGTTTTAAGTAAAATATTTAATGTTTAAAACAATGCAATACAATTATGATTTTTATTGTTTTTATTACACACAACACTCAAATATCTCAGACTGTTTGTCAAAAGTGCAAAATTGCAACAAATACAACATTGCAAGAACAAAATATACATTCAACGTAAATTGCATGTAGGCCCATAGACTTTTTCTCAAAAATACCGATTGTGAGATGGTTGCATTTTGGCAAGAAAATACATTGAACAAGCGCTCACATGTGGCACTGACAATGCACGTTAAACTCGCTCACATGCAGTGATGGAGCTCGCAGAATTTACTGTGAAAGAAGAACCTGAATCACAAGCTGCTTGTGTGAGCACAGTTCGGTTCGCTCTGAAACCAGTCACAACAAATCTATACAGCAATTTAATTAGATCAAAGCTTTGTCGTGCGATAAACAAACTAAGATTACATTTTTTGTTCAACTGACAAACACGATGGCGCAAACTTTAGTGGTATTTTATGTTCATTACCAAACTGGCGGACAGATCATGGCGGTTCATTGTAATTAAATCAGAAATAGAAATGTGATGTAACATAGAGAGCAATAAAGCAGGATAATTAATATATTTAAAATGGCCATTAATCACCTGTATGCGCGTCCTTAAATTTGTGCTTGAGGTCTTCTGTACGTCAGTGAACCGTTAGCCGCAAGATGCATGATTAAACAACAGGTGGCGGTAATGGCAAAAAAATTAGTTTGTAATCTAACAAGAAGAAGAATATCCTTGCATCGCGCTGATTCGCGCAGGCTCAACAAAACCCAATGTAGCTTTTGCTCGCGCTACACCGCTACTTGCTGCAAAAAGTAGTTAGCTACTGGAAAAGCTACACTGTTTAAAAAGCAACTGAGCTACTGCCAAGCTACTGAAAAATGTAGTTAAGTTAGTAGCGTCGCTACTTGTAGTTAACTACTCCCCAACACTGGTTAATAGTAGATCGCATATCTTTAATGTAAAGCATCTCGATCGAGCCTAAAACACAACATGAGGGCATGCGTACATCATGGAGGGACATTGCGAGATACGAGATTTCAGACATTGTTTATTTTATGTACTTTTATTGTGGATTTGACAGAAGCAAGTAGTTCTTATGTTTAGGAAAATCAATTGTTTTTTGGACCCTTGGTTAATTATGTTTAGAAATAAACGGCTAGGTTAATTAATCGATCGCATGGCTCGATCAGTGGCGGAGCCAGAGGGGGTCCGGGGTGGCACTGGACACCCCTGACATGCGATTGGCCACCCCGGGTGCCACCCCAAAATTTTATTTGCTACTGGCAGTTGCTGATGCTGATAAAAAAAAAAAAAAAAACGTTCGCCGGCAGCGCGGCGCGCGCAGTTTTCAAACGGTCGAGCAGAGGACGAGAGATGGTTGCAAGATACCGAACTTCACCGAATAGGAAAACATCATATTTGAAGTAAGCTTTTAAGGTTTAGCATCAGGGTGGTTTGCTCCCAATAGCCTACATTAGGCCGCCTAATACACGCATATACAGCACCTTGCCGTGTGTAGTACGTTACACAAATGTTCTAGCTAATGTGAGGATAGGAGATCAAAACGCAGGCAAAGAAGAGCAGAAACAAGCGATATCATGCGATCACTATAGGACTATGAAGCTTTATGGGTGTAGGGTGTTGATGGACTCGATCTACTGTGTTTTGATCATCCTTATGAATCTTATCTAGATGTAGTCTTTGATAAAAATGCGATTTTCTCAGCTTTTTGCTCATGTTGCTTTTTATGAAACTTGCCAACATTCAAGTGTTGCTTAAAAAAAAAGACGCACGAAGCTAGAATAACATTATTTTTTTGTTTTGTTTTAAAAGCACAGGGTTTGTTCTTTCTTTTGGTATGTTCAGATATTCATACAACAAAATATTCTAGGGTGCCATGAAATTGTGAAAATTACCAAAACCACATTGTTTTTACACTGGCGAGAAAGAGTTAAATGTTGGTAATTGGATGATGATTAGCATATGAATATGATTGGAATCATATTTTAAATTTGTCATATTTTTGAACAGGGTCAATTAAACATGAAAAGAAAGGGAGAAATATCAGAGTTATTTTAAAAGAAGCACAAACATAGTCCAGTCATTTTATGAAAAAAAGGTTGAACAAATTGCAACAGAAGCAAACTCAACAAAATAATTTTGTATCCTCATTATGTCCTGAGTAAGGAAACAAAGTCCCTAAGAATCCCATTTGGGGAAAGTTTCGAAATCTGTTTCTGGGGATTCACTTTTTATTTTACTTACCTTTTGTCTTCTGCATTCTCCTTACCCTTGTCTCCTGTTCTTCCCTTAGACTCGTCCCCCAGAAACAGTCGCACAGACCCAGCCCCAAACCCCATCTCTTAATAATTAAAATAATTAAAAAAGGCTGGTTTCTAAAGTACTTCTTCCTGCCTCTATGTATTAATGCTCATGGGTAGCCTAAATGGGTTTCATTCAGACTTTAACATTAAGTATTTTACTGTTATGTGTCAACAAGATTCAACAAGACACTTTCACCTGGCTAGACCCAATGTTTAGATCTGTTGTGGTATTTATGCAAATTAGCACGTACGTAATTAGATTATGCACCGTTTGTCCATCTTAACAAACCATTTAAAAAAACTTGGAATACATTTTTGTTTGTCTTGATGCAAGTAATCAACTCAGTAATTTTCATGGTGATATCTAAAGGTTAAACTTTTTACCCTATTCTCGTAAGAAAAAGAATGAATAGGCGTATGAATAGGCTATTTTTTTTTTTTCCCTAAACTTTCCCTAATGGGATTCTTTGGGACTTTTTTTTCCTTACTCAGGACATATTGAGGATACAAAATCAGTTGAGTTTGCTTGTTGCAATTTGTTCAAGGTTGACCCCCATTTTGGCTTAAAATGACTGGACTAACAGGCAGATCAGGTGCAGACAGACCCCCCAGCCCTTGCATCACCACTGGCTAGTCAGAGTCAGTGTGGTCCGACTTCAGAACCAGCAACAGGTCAGAGCATCTACCAGACACAGGCAGTCAATCACATACCCAACTCAGGAATTTAAGTTGAGATGATTTTGCCAGATTAAAAGGATAGTTCACCCAAAAATGAACACACACAAAAAAAAAAATTATAAATTAAATAATTAGAATTAGAATTATTATAAAGAAAGAATTATGTTGTATTTAATCTTCCCAAGATGAGATTTTATATGATGGGCAATAAAATTGTTTAACTTTTTCAAGGACATGTCTGCTTGATGCCTGCTGTATCTAATAAAAGATAAGATAAAATAAAATAAAAAATAATTTTTTTTTTTGGTAAATGTGAATTTTTTTGTAAATAAATGCAGCAGTTCATAACAGACACATGCAGTATCTTATCTACTTGGTGCTTCAGCTTTGTTTTCTGCAAATATTTTGGATGTTCAACACTTATAGACACAAACAGAGTGACCCAATTCCTTCCACAAGCTTTTCCACTGTGTGTGTGTACTGTGTACCCCCGAAAGTAGCAGTGGCCACCCCCTGGCCACCCCATGTATAAAACTCTAGTTCCGCCACTGGGCTCGATACATTTAAGACTACATAACTATAAAATCATTTAATGCACAGCTAGCCATGGATTATGCCGTACATATCATATGTGTAAGGGAACAAATAAGTGCTTTGAAAGAGACCTAAAAATCAGCTTCTATTCAATT
Source organism: Tiaroga cobitis (assembly GCA_030578255.1). NCBI lineage: Eukaryota > Metazoa > Chordata > Actinopteri > Cypriniformes > Leuciscidae > Tiaroga > Tiaroga cobitis. The sequence goes on along the minus strand of CM060592.1, from coordinate 52,646,111 downwards.
CAATTCACATGTATAACGCTTTTCACAACAAGCACCGTTTTAAAGCAGCTTTACAGAAATGCATGTGTCTATATCAGAGGTGACTGTATCTCAGAAGTGCATCATGTATTCATTTTTAGGCAGAAACAATGAGCTAATTAAAGAAATTATTATCAGCCATCATTTACTCGTGTGTTTTCAGTAAAATGTTCAATAAAGAAATGTCTTAAATGATTAAAGTGCATGTTAATCATCTGGTTCTTCTCACATGGCGCTCAAAAATTACTGATATTTTTTAATTACATGAAATGAATGTACTATATTTTAGTTTGATAATGTTTTTTTAATTTAACATTTTGTATTTTTAGGGGATTTATGGTACTAAATTATATGTATGCAACAGTTATACTCCACTTATTCAGACCTAAAAATACAAAATATTAAATTATACAAGTTTGGTCTCTTTTTAAAGACGACAGCTGGCAGATTATTGCTGATATGATTATGTTTATTATCAAGCCCCAAAATACTATTTTTAAACACGTTTTACTCTAAAACTGAGAAAATCAAAGCCATGAATCTAAACAAATTTGAGCCTGATATCTCATAAAATGAGCTTTCAGTAATATTTCCAATAGTGATAAAGTATGTTTATGAGTTCATAAAATTGAATTAAAATGAAATAGAAAACTTATATAGAACTTTATCTTCTGAGAGTGAGTTTATTTCTCTAACTGAACTTTTTCCAAATAAAACATTTTCTTGTGCATATTGTTGCACAAGGAGTTTTACATTTTAGTGTAAAACTCCTTTAACAAATGAAAGACTTTTATTTTATTTCTGTTTAATTTATATTTGTTTTATATCTGTTCAATTATGAAAGCTTGTTTCCGCCACAGAATAAAAATAAAAAGTTGTGTTTTTTTCATTTCACAATTCTAACTTTTTTCCTCTGAATTGTGATGTATAAACTTGCAATTTTAGAGTTATGACAAGATTAGAAAAAAAGTCAGAATTGTGAGATAAAAAGGCCATACCTTTTACCAATTTATTTTATAACAAGCTTCAATATAGTTCAACAAAGTGTTATACATATTTTGATATGCAAGTGATTATTATCATCATGTTTATTGATTATAATCCGACGGGCAATAATAAAAACGAGAAACTATTCTTTTTATGTACTATTAAAAACTATAACATTTTTTTTTTTTTTTTTTTAAAGGCACTTCTTAATAATGACATCATCCTCCAGGAAGTGACATCATTAATGGGGGGAAATCAGAAGCACAAACTTCAGTAAGTTTTTTTTTCTTTATTGATTTAACAACAATTACAGAACAGGAACACAAACAAAAAAACTTCAGTAAGTGTTGTCAGTGGATCTGATGAATTCTATTTTGGTCCTCAGAATGTTTGTCTTGTACAAATATAAGCATTCTTACATCAAGATACATTTACTGGAGAAGCAAAAATACTATTAGCTGTCTTGTTTAATTAAAACTGTATCAAACGAAGTAAGTTTGAGCTTATGAGTGTTTATAAAACATTGATGAATCTAAAAGATTGAAACCCCCTGATTTAGCTACTAGTCGGGTGCTAATATTCTGATTTAATAGTACTTATTTATTTATTAAATAAAAGCGCCACCTGCGGGAAGATCAGGTACACACGCTGTGGTCAGCTGATCTACTGCGTCATCATCATGTGTCCATAGCAACTGTATTTGGACTGTTGGTGTGGCTGCGAGTCAGACCGTTGCTGGAGATCATTTATGTTTTTATATGCAAATGCGATGATCTAAAGCGCACTGGATGATATTTTAAGATGGCGGAGAAGCGTCGCGCGGGCGTCGCGATGGCGGGCAGCTGTGAGCGCGACGGCGCGTTCGCGTGTGAGTCTGGCGTGAGCGCGCTTCTCGGATCTTCTCTGCTCACACTGTTGGAGTCCAGGCCGCGCGATCCCGTCGGGTTCCTGGCCGAACACTTCGCGCATCTCTCGGCGCAGGATGATGACGCAGGCCCGGAGCACCAGGCCGTGAGTCGCGCGCTCTGGAACCTGAGTCTGGCGCATCACTCACAGAGGTGTGGCGTCATTCACTCTTTTTTTGTTCTTTCTTTTAAACATTTTCACATTTTGTAAGTAAAACTTGAAACACAATAATAATAATTAAAATAAAGGGTGTCACAAACAAGTACCGACGTAACTTTCTTTTTTTAAATTCTTCTTTTTTTAACTTTATTTTCATTTTATGTTAATGTATTCAATGCAGTGCTGTTTCTTTTCTTGCAAAAAAAAAAAAACGCAGTGACATTCACTTTTACCTTACAAAATATAATATATGGGATAACCTAACCAATGATTGTTGTATGTTATATTTTGATTTGATTAATAACATTATATTATTGGCAAAATACTTTATACATAAATGTAGATTTTTTAAATCCCCTGCTTTGTTTATTATATTCAGGAACGAATTAAAATACTTCTCAGATGCCCTCACTAAAATGGAAAGGAAGTTGATTTCTTCAACGATGCATCTTACTCTGGTAGTGAAGCAGCGAGTTACGTCGTTGTACGGGAAACACCTCTTGTTCAGATTCAGTGTTTACATGACACTGTTTTCAACTAAAAACGTAAAACTTTTTATGCGCTTTGACCGTTTGTTTACACGACAACAGCGTTTTGGGTGCCTGAAAACGCAATGTCTTGAAAACGGGCTTCAAAGTGCAAGTTTTTGAAAACGGTCTCCGTGTAAACAAGAAAAACGCGAATCTCTGAAGACGATGACATCATGCACATGCGTATCACGTGTTCAATCTATAGTGTTTCATCGCCATCTACTGGCCTGGCAGCAGAATACAGCGTTTTTAGTCGTTTTAGCGGATCCGTGTGAATGGGGATCATTTTGACAATAGAGGCTTTTGCCCCGGAGTAACATTTTCATAGTTCCTAGAACTATTGGCGGAATTTCTCGAATTTTGGCATGTTGGCACCGCAGGAACTAGGAACGATTTGAGTTCTAGGAAGTCCTTTTGAAGGAACTAATTTACTCGTACTATAGAGTCGGTCTAAACCAGCGTTATAGGAACTATCCGTGACGTTAGTGTTCGCGGATTGGCCGAACGCACGCGCAACACCAGCACCCGCCATTATTAAAAAGGTTGTGTAAACACACCGATTATAGCCAATATATTTACTCCAGAAACGAACTCCACGAACAGGTAAACAGTGATAGTTGGAGCTCTTAATCTTTACACTGAGAAGAAACTCCAACACAACTTTGAGGAGACCAAGAGAAACATGATTATGTATGTATGCTCAGCAACACTGGACATCAACCACTCGACATACACTAATAACTCTTCATTATTGTCTACTTTATATGTATAACAGTTCTATCTAATAACGTATTAGACAGGACTGTTAGACGGATCGTAAACTAATGAACACGGAGAATGCGAGCTCTGGCGTTCTGCCCGCCGTCAAAATAAAAGTCCCAACAACAAGCGCGGCTCACGTCCTTTCAGAGTTCCTGCCAGCACTCCGAACGCAACCAGGAAAACGTTCCTAGGGGAACCATTAGTTCTCGGGGAAACGCCCCGCTGGCTCGTTCCTGGAACTATCCGGTGAGAAACCCCCTAATGGTGTATGCCGAAATCTCAAAGGAAAAACCTCTCCGTTTTAAGCATATCGTTGTCATGTAAGCGTACCCTCAGTTTGAGCTCTTGATTCTGTCTTTCCCTGCAGATCAGCGTTCAACAGTAACACGCGCACGGCGTTCGATCTCCTGACCCGTGATCGCGGTGCCGGTGTCGTCGGGGTCCGCGGGCGTCTCTACACCGAGATGCTCCGGTGCCTGTGCAGCGAAGGCGGACTCTCCGGCTCGACCGCGGCTCCGCTCCTGCGCCGCGTCCAGTGCCACGACCACGAGTCCGTGCCCTTCGAGCTCTTCCGGCAGGGCGTTGTGACCTGCTCCGTGTTCTCCGACTACATCCGGGCCTCCCAGTGCCTGTACGGGTCGGTGGCGAGCGCTTCGGACCGGCCGGCGGAGAGAGCGCTGGGTCAGGCGGTGCTGGAGACGCTCCGGGAGGCGCTGGAGGCGGCGGATGGGGACGATGTGGGCCGTTACCTGGAGGCCAGTGCCAAGATCTCTCCTGGTAAAGTGGCGAAGGCCATGGCGGAGGCTCATCCCGGGAATCAGCAGGATAATCCCGTCATGGACGCGCAGGAGTTCGAAGACGCCGCCGCCGCGCTGTTCATCACTCGAGTGCGAATGGTGACCTGAGTTGGAAACAAAAGTAGTATTTCTGTCTTGTTTTCCAGCACAAATATCCAAACATTCCTAAATCAAGATACATTTACTGGAGACGCGTTCCAAGGTGTTTAGTCTTGGAAAATATATCGAAATGAAGTTAGTTTGTGCTCAAAACAAGAACAAATATCCAAATATTCAAAAAAATCAAGATCTAGACGGCAGCAATATGTCGGCTAGGATCCGGTCCACATCCGGTACGTGAGGATTCAACGCGTACCAGATGTGGGCCGGATCTGGGATGCATTTACTGGAGAAGCAAAATGACTGAAGGTGTTTAGTCTTGTAAAAAGTGAGTTTGTGCTTAAAACCAGAACAAATATCTGCCACTGGGGTCAGAAAAATACATTTTCATTTTCATACGTTTCAGAAAACAAGACTTAAAGTATTTCTGTCTTATTTTCCCGCACCAATATCCAAACATTCTTAAAGCAAGACCCAGACAGCTTTTCGGTCAAGATCCGGGCCGCATCTGGTACATGTGGATTCAACGCTTACCTGATGTGGGCCGGATCTGGGCCGACACTATGTTGCTGTCTGGGGATATTACATATTACACTGTATTGGCAAAAGTTTTGGGACGTCTGCCTTTACATGCACATGAACTTTAATGACATCCCATTCTTAATCCATAAGGTTTAATATGGAGTTGGCTTTCCACAAGGTTTTGGAGTGTGTTTATGGGAATTTTTGACCATTCTTATAGAAGCACATTTGTGAGGTCAGGATTTGTTAGATTCATTCATTCAAACTATTCCCACAAAGTTGGGAGCATGGAATCGTCCAAAATGTCTTGGTATTCTGAAAGTGTTAAGAGTTCCTTTCACTGGAACTAAGAGGCCAAGCCCAGCCCCTGAAAAACAACCCCGCACCATAATCCCCCCTCCACCAAACTTTACACTTGGTACAATGCAGTCAGGCAAGTACCGTTCTCCTGGAAAACGCCAAACCCAGACTCGTCCATCGGATTGCCAGACAGAGAACACATGTCCACTGCTCTAGAGTCTGGTGGCGGTGTGCTTTACCCCACTACATCCGATGCTTTGCATTGCACTTGGTGATGTGAGGCTTGGATGCAGCTGCTCGGCCATGGAAACCCATTCCATGAAGCTCTACACAGTGTTCTTGAGCTAATCTGACGGCCACACGAAGTTTGGAGGTCTGTACCTGTTGACTCTGCAGAAAGTTGGTGACTTCTGTGAGCCTCAGCATGCGCTGACCCCCCCTGGGATTTTACGTGGACTACCACTTCGTGGCTGAGTTGCTGTTGTTCCCAATTGCTTCCACTTTGTTATAATACCACTAACAGTTGACCGTGGAATATTTAGTAGTGTGGAAACTTCACGAATGGACTTATTGCACAACCTATCACGTCGAGTTCACTGAGCTCCTGAGAGCGACGCATTCTTTCACAGATGTTTGTAGAAGCGTCTGCATGCCTAGTGCTTGATTTATACAACTGTGGCCATGGAAGTGATTGGAACACCTGAATTCGGGGATTTGGAGGGAGGTCCCAATACTGTTGGCAATATAGTGTATGTCTGGAAAATGTATCAAAATGGGGTCAGAAAAATATTTTTTAATTTTCATAAGTTTCAGAAAACAAGACTCAAAGGGTCAGTTCACCCAAAAATGAGAAATATCCATATTTATAACTTTACAATCACTGGCTTCCGGTTACGGCCACACGCAAGTCTAGTTCCAGGTCTAGTTCTGAACCGACGCTTGACGAGTGACCTCTGACCCGACGCTTGACGAGTGACTTCTGACCCGAAGAGTGACCTCTGACCCGAAGAGTGACCTCTGACCCGACGCATGACGAGTGACCTGTGACCCGAAGAGTGATCTCTGATTCGACGCATGACGAGTGACCTCTGACCAAACGCATGATGTAGGAGTAGCGTAAGCTTAGGGAAGAGCAGACGCTTCTCGTGGTGCAAACAAACTCAAGCTCCTCCCACATTTCTCTTTAAAAATTCATATTTTAGACTTCTAATCCGTGACCGGTGTTTTGTTTTGCTCTATCCTCTGTGTTTCCGCGTTCATCAATACGGAATGTGTCAGGTCAGAGGTCATGCGTCAGGTCAGAGGTCACTCGTTATGTGTCAGGTCAGAGGTCACTCGTCATGTATCAGGTACAAGGTCACTTGTCATGCATCGGGTCAGAGGTCACTTGTCATGCATCAGGTCAGAGGTCACTCGTCATGCATCAGGTCAGAGGTCACTCGTCATGCATCAGGTCAGAGGTCACTCGTCATGCATCAGGTCAGAGGTCACTCGTCATGCATCAGATCAGGGGTCACCCGTCATGCATCGGGTCAGAGGTCACTCGTCATGTATCGGGTCAGAGGTCACTCGTCATGCATCAGGTCAGAGGTCACTCGTCATGCGTCGGGTCAGAGGTCACTCGTTATGCATCAGGTCAGAGGTCACTCGTCATGCATCGGGTCAGAGGTCACTCGTCATGTATCGGGTCAGAGGTCATGCATCAGGTCAGAGGTCATGCGTCGGGTCAGAGGTCACTCGTCATGCATCAGGTCAGAGGTCATGCGTCGGGTCAGAGGTCACTCGTCATGCATCAGGTCAGAGGTCACTCGTCATGCATCGGGTCAGAGGTCACTCGTCATGTATCGGGTCAGAGGTCACTCGTCATGCATCAGGTCAGAGGTCATGCGTCGGGTCAGAGGTCACTCGTCATGCATCAGGTCAGAGGTCATGCGTCGGGTCAGAGGTCACTCTTCCGCCGGAACTAGACTCACGTACGGTCATAACCGGAAGCCAGTGATTATAGTTTATAAAGTTATAAATATAGATATTTTTCTTGCAAAAACAATTTCAGAAGGCCTTTAATAACGCCTGGAGTCGTATGGATTACGTTTGTGATGGATGGATACACTTTTTTGGGTTTCAAAATCTCAGGCATCATAAGCATGTTTAGATATTTGTGCTGGAAAACAAGACAGAAATACTGAGGAAGAACATATTTTTTTGCAGTACCAAAAGCATATTGTACTCTTACAAGTCAAATGGTATATAGAAATACATTTTTTCAACTATATACAGACACTTTTCATCATCAAATAAAATTCCCTATACATATATAATCCAGTTGAAGACTTTAACACATCAGTTGTACCGGCAAGTGAAGAATATCAACATGTTGATCAAGCAGTAAAACCATGTTGCTTGTTGTTTTGGTGTTTATTTAACAATCTGAGGGAAAGAAATACAGTTTCATGTACAGTTTGCACATTGACATCAATGTGAACTCATGATTGTACCCTATTGATGGCTTAAGTCTAATTTTAGTGCGGGAAACATCGATTAAGGAAGTGTTAGCAGTTTCAGTACCCAGATCAGTTGATCAACCCCATTTTACTTCTGCATTTGTGGTATTTGCATGTAAAACATTGCATTTTCACTTAGAACAAATGTAAGGATGAATGAACGTGTATTAAAACATGCACTGACGAAATGTTCACAATAACACCAGAAACATGAATAAAGAAAGTGACTAAATTTGCACAGAATAATGTTAATTGTTGTCTTATTTGCATTAGTATAGTAAAGACCTCGTCTATGTTATCATCTATGGATCAGCGTAATAAAATCATCCACAGAACTGATGATTTCTTTTTTTTTTTTTGAGATTTGAAATGTTGTAAAAGCAACGATGATGGTGTTTTCATCACTCAACGGGTGAGTAAGGTGTTTTATTGAACAGATAAACTGTCATATCTCTCTAACAGAGTTCACTGTAAAGCAATATCTATTGTGAAGTTCATATTCATCCACACAGTCACTCACGCAGAGCCGAAGCACGACCAAAACAAAAGGTGTGTTCTTCCACAAAATGCATGCAGTTTTATGTGTTATTTTTAACCACTAGAGGGCCAAAAATTACACAGAAGTTACAATTTGTTCCTTTAATGTATATTTCTGATTCTGCAGAGATGATCAGTGATGTTCTTTTAATAGAAAACCCTGAAGACTAAGAATGGTTGATACCTTTGAATTTCACTTTAGTCCTTTTTTGCATTTTTTTTCTAATTAACTAATGGTTCATTACACATGATATTATCATCTTACTAATTTGCGTAAAACGTTAAACAACGATTTTGAGAATGTCTCCGTATTCGGTGGGTCTTTCTTTTGCTGTAATGAACGAATCCTGACTGTATGTAGTAGAGTCACATGATCAAGGACACTCATTTGATTGGTCACATAGAAGTAGTGCAGAAAATAAAAAATAAAATGTAATTTTCTATCATAATGCTTCTTTTTTTTACAACTTTCTGAAACCTAAGACTCTTAAGGCCACTTGATTATTTTTAATCTGGGTGATTTTCTCTTAGATGTGACCTTTTTGCGCTTCACACATTTAGTTTGATCGAGAAATGAGAAAGTCGCTACAGTTTAAAACATGTGAAGAGACATTTGACTGACTCCAGCCCTCACTTATTAAAAGTAATGAGACTGAGTCTGTGTGTCAATAACAGGGTGTGTGTCGTGTGTGTGAGTTACACATTCAACAACAGTGACTCGAGTCGCTGCCGCTCTTAAAGGGACAGTACACCTAAAAATTAGCAACTGCCAGGGATTATGTATTATTGTACAAAACCCAGAAACGAGTTAGCAATTTAGCACATCTGGTCCTGAAGTGAACGGGTTTTTGGTTAAAGTCCTCCTGTAGTCAATAATTGTATCCCTAAAACTCATAATTGATCACCAAAATGACCTATTTAAAGTTTTTTCCTTGAAAAATAAAAATCTTCATGCCTTAAAATATCTTGAATGTAACTCGACACCCTTGGCTCATTTAGTATGCGTGAATCTATGAATATGCAAATGAGCCCCGCCTCCACTCACTCACTCAGCTCAGAGATCCACTGGTTGACGATCACACGTTGATCTGATTGGTTACAAGGTCGTTTGTGACGTCAGAAACACCAGCGATTTCAAACCGTGTGTTTGAGACTGTCTTTGGTTCACTGCAGTTTTAAGCAGAAAATACTCAGCAATGCTGTCGACTTATGAACTTACACACGGTGTGTCTTAAAGCGTATTAAACACACCACATAGACACATAAACAACATTAAAAGCTGGACACAACTTTCATAAAAGTTGTGTTCATACATGAAGATTCACTATAAAAAAACATGTTAGTAACTTTTGTCGGTCACTGAGCTTTTTTCCTACAATAATCCAAAAAGTGTGCATATTTTGATGTCCAAGTGATTATTATTATGTTTATTTATTACAATCTGACTGGCAATAATAATAAAATAAAAAAACCTAGCAAAAGGCACTTCCTTAATGACATCATCCTCCAGGAAGTGACATCATTAATGGGGGAATCAGAAGCACACGCGTCAGTAAGTGTTGTCAGTGGATCTGATTAATTTGGTGTTTGAATGTTTTGTGTTTGTGTTGCTCTAAAAAAACATCCATCCTGTTTGATCAAATTACACAAATCATTTTAATGCAACGTTTGGTTAAAAACATGAAAGTGACGCCCTTTCCTTGAGTCCTCATGTAAGCTCATCAGATAAGCCCTTGCATATTTCATTTAAATATCCTAAAATAAGCAAAGATAAGACATGCATTGAAACATAAGATATCAGTCATATTTGAGCTCTCTTAATTTAAAATGGCTGAAAATAGTTGTTTCTTCACCTCTTGTGAGCTTTTCTTAGTCTTTCTCATTAGACCTTGAAATGTTGCGTTCATAAAATGACTCATTTGTGGTATTTAACATCTAAACATTCTTAAATCAAGATACATTTACTGGAGAAGTAGAATGACTGAAGATATTAAGTCTTGTTTCATGCAAAAATTATCAAAATGAAGTGAGTTTGTGCTTAAAACAATAACATCGCTCAGAATCGCTCTTAATTCAAAGGAAAAACAAGATTTTTTTTCTGACCACATTGGCAGATATTTATTCATATCAACATTTCCTTGAATTGGATGATACTGTCTGAATCAGTACTTTTTTCAGACTGTTAGTGGTTAAAATCAGCATAAAATCAAAAGCACTGGTATCTTTTAAAAGGGATTTATTAACAAAAAATAAGATTGAAATTCATAAATTATGCAATCTAGATTATGGAAGGAATCATTGTAATTGCATGAAAGAAAAATCGAAAGCTTAAAACATTCATAAATCTCACATTCATGCTCTTTTAAAGTCTGTATACTAGTTTCATCACTTATACAAAAGGAAAGTTACAGGCACGAAGGGTTCAAATAAAAGGAAAGCAGCTCCTCATATTTCACTGTGACGAATACAAACAATCCAACAAAAATCCACTCATATTGATTAAATCTGCTACCGTCACACACATTGAATGCAATGATGTTTAAACACATGTGAAGTTAACGAGTCAAATGTCACCACAAAATCAAAAGGAAAAAATAAGGAGTTCCATGCATCAGGTAATAAAGTCAACTTTTAGGCTTTGCATTGACAAAATGCTGCATTTATTAAATTATTAAATTTTGTTGTGCATTTGTAAAGTAGTTTATGTTGATGGTGTCTGAACAGGACTGCATTATCGTAAAGAAAATTCGATTTATGAGAAGTATTTGCTGGGTAAATGCGGTTATTGTCATAAAAATAATTGAATTTTTCATTTAATTAACATTTTTCAATGTACAAAAAGATCATTTTCTATTTTTTCTCATGATTTTGTGGTAAATTCAGACCGCTATACACATTAGGCTTGTTTTTTTGTGAAACTGTAAGAACTCACAGGTCAGATTGACTGAAAGGCTTCAGTGCTTTTTTTGGGAGAGAAGAAAAATAACTTTTTAGTGCACTTTAGGTGAAGCTACATAACGCATGCATGACTACACACAACACTACAACCCTTCTTAACATCACAATTGTAAAAAGGCAATAAAGGTGCAGAAATCAGCTTTTAAAAGCACGACCCAGTTCCTGCAGTCCTCGTTTACACTGACCGTGATATTAGGAAGAAACTTTAATTGCAACTGGCTCAAACTCAGCAGACATTCATTACAGTAATATAACGCATTTGTAGAATAAAACGATTATAGAGGTCAGAATGTACAGTGACTGATACTGGCAGACTGTAAAAGAGGAAAAACAAAAACAAAAAAACAAGCATAAACGGGAAACAGCAGAGAAACCTGTGGAAGCTTGTGTCCGCCACTTAATAAAAACATTTTTATAATAATTACGACTTTTTTTCTCACAATTGCGAGAAATACAGTCAGAATTCTGAGAAATAAAGTCACAATTGCGTGATATAAAGCCAGAATTGCGTGATATAAAGTCACAATTGCGAGAAATACAGTCAGAATTCTGAGATATAAAGTCACAATTGCGAGAAATACAGTCAGAATTGCGAGAAATAAAGTCACAATTGCGAGAAATAAAGTCAGAATTGCGACTTTATATCTCGCAATTCTGGCTTTATATCTCAGAATTCTGACTGTATTTCTCGCAATTGTGACTTTATATCTCACAATTCTGGGTTTATATCTCACAATTCTGACTTTATATCTCGCAATTCTGGCTTTATATCACGCAATTCTGACTTTATATCACGCAATTCTGGGTTTATATCTCGCAATTGTGACTTTATATCTCGCAATTGTGACTTTATATCTCGCAATTGTGACTATATCTCGCAATTGTGACTTTATATCTCGCAATTCTGACTATATCTCGCAATTCTGGGTTTATATCTCGCAATTCTGACTTTATATCACGCAATTGTGACTTTATATCACGCAATTGTGACTTTATATCACGCAATTGTGACTTTATATCACACAATTGTGACTTTATATCACGCAATTCTGGGTTTATATCTCGCAATTCTGACTTTATATCTCGCAATTCTGACTTTATATCTCGCAATTCTGACTATCTCGCAATTGTGACTTTATATCTCGCAATTCTGACTTTATATCTCGCAATTCTGGCTTTATATCTCGCAATTCTGACTTTATATCTCGCAATTCTGGGTTTATATCTCGCAATTGTGACTTTATATCTCGCAATTGTGACTTTATATCTCGCAATTGTGACTTTATATCTCGCAATTGTGACTTTATTTCTCGCAATTCTGACTTTATATCTCGCAATTCTGACTTTATATCACGCAATTCTGGGTTTATATCTCGCAATTGTGACTTTATATCTCGCAATTGTGACTTTATATCACACAATTCTGACTTTATATCTCGCAATTGTGACTTTATATCTCGCAATTGTGACTTTATATCACACAATTCTGACTTTATATCTCGCAATTGTGACTTTATATCACACAATTCTGACTTTATATCTCGCAATTGTGAGAAAAAAAGTCAGAATTATGAGACTAAAAGTCGCAATTACCTTTTTTATTTTTCACTCTGTGGCGGAAACAAGCTTCTATAGAAACCTGATGATTGCATGTGAAACTCGAGGAGTGTGTTCATGTGGGAGGCGAAGGAAGAGGAAGAGCACTGTTGACCTGGAAGCGCGTTTCATCCGATATCCCATACTGCTCTAGCGGATCCTGCGGGAAAGCACACATTACATCAAAGCATCATCAATATTATGTGGTAGAGCTGCATGATTAATCATTAAAAGATGGAGATCTCCATTCAAACACCCACGATTTTATCCCTAAATGACAACGATTCGCTTGTGTCTATTAAACCACACCATTAAACACGTCTTATGGAACAGCTTCACAAACGCTTTGTATCATTATTTCTTCATTATCACAGACGTACTGGAATAAAAGTGTATAGCTCGGATATAAACACTGATGTCTACAGTAGTGATCAAAATAAAGTAAATCACAGTTTGAAAGTAGCCTGATGCTTTAAATAAAGATTGTATCGATTACATCGTTACACCAGTAGGTGGCGGCAAGTGTTAAATAATGTGTTTGTCATTGAATCATTCATTTAAGAGATGCGTTTAAAAATCCTGATTCATTCGGTAATTAAACAAGAAGGATTTATTAGTGAGTCATTGAATCATTAATTCAAAACATTTGTTCAAAACGCTAATTCATCTGGTAATTAAACAAGTGAAGGATTTATAAGTGAGTCATTGAATCATTCATTCAAAAACGCTGATTCATCCAGTAATTAAACAAGTGAAGGATTTATGAGTGAGTCATTGAATCATTAATTCAAAAGATTCGTTCAAAAACACTGATTCATCCGGTAATGAAACAAGTGAAGGATTTATGAGTGAGTTATTGAATCATTCACTCAAGAGATTCGTAAAAAAAAAAACACTGATTCATCCGGTAATTAAACAAGTGAAGGATTTATGAGTGAATCATTGAATCATTCATTCAAAAGATTCGTTCAAAAATGCTGATTTAAAACAAGTGAAGGATTTATGAGTGAGTCATTGAATCATTCACTCAAGAGATTTGTTAAAAAACGCTGATTCATTCGGTAATTAAACAAGTGAAGAATTTTTGAGTGAGTCATTGAATCATTCATTCAAAAGATTTGTTCAAAAACACTGATTCATCCGGGAATGAAACAAGTGAAGGATTTATGAGTGAGTCATTGAATCATTCACTCGAGAGATTCGTTCAAATACGCTGATTCATCCAGTAATTAAACAAGTGAAGGAATATGAGTGAGTCATTGAATCATTCATTCAAATGATTTAAAAAAAATTATTCAAATTAATTAAATAATTTTTCAATAGACTGAACATTTTGTCAGATACTCTAGTAAATAACACGTTGTTTTGTCTAGTTGTCTGTTCAGAATCATGATCACTGTTTTAAACACAAAAATCGTGCAGCTCTAATATGTGGTGTATATGATTGTAACCAACCTAGGAGGTATTTGCATTTATTAATATTGATTCCCTCACCTTTCCAGTCAATCGGTGGATTTCTGTGCGGTAGTAGATCAGGTTCTTGCGCATGAATTCATAACTGTGAGACGAAAGCAGATTGCGGTTATAAAACATGAAACGCAGAGGATGATGGGTAATGTCAGCGTCACACACCTGGCTTTAATGATGGCGTCGATCCATTCAACACACTGTTCCTGAGAATCGCATTCAAACAGATACTTCCTCTCTGCCTCGTCCAGGAACACTGGAAAACAAGCAGGAAAACACAGTGAGTGAGTCACATTTATTTTTTTATTGTATTTTGTCCATGTTCATCTGTGTTGCTGTTTGATCATGAAGAAGCTCCAGTTCTTCTCTATATCAGAGTCAGTGTTTCTGAACTCCTGAAACGCCTCCATTGTAGTCTTGAGTTTCTCCCGGGAACGAACACGTCACAATATTCCTCATTATAATAATTAATGCGCAGAATAAAGGGGCGGGGCCACAACACATCCGCGAACTTAACTGTCAATTTCGTCACCGCCCCTTTTTAGGGGAAAATAAACGAGATTTCCCATAGACTTCAATACAAAATAGTGGCATAAAACAACGGCAGCCGTGAATAACTTAAGAAATCACTAAGATTAAACATGTCAAGTAATTATATGTCCACCCTGCCTGATTCGCTTCTCCCGTGCGAATGCGCCGGAGTAATTACTAAATCACACGAGGTCCCCAGATAATGCTGATCCCGTGCGAGTAAGCCTATAGAGTGTGAAAGATACATCCACAAACTTAATTTTGTCAATTTAAAAACATATCCCTTCATTCTCCCAGCGTCAAATTGGTGTAACAGCCCCACCCAGTGTCCAGAGGAGTCTCACCCGGACATCTCCTCGTACCGCGTCGAGTCACCAGGTGACCAGTGAATGATTTACTTTGTTTTTGAAAGTAAACATCTTTAAATGTATATATTGTGTCTTTATATTTAGAGCACTGAGTATATAGAGTCGAGTACGGTATATATTGTGTGAGTGCACTTTTCTGTCCAGCCATACAGGTGAAACTCGAAAAATTTGAATATCGTGCAAAAGTTCAGTAATTCAACTTGAAAGGTGAAACTAATATATTATATAGACTCATTACATGCAAAGTGAGATATTTCAAGCCTTTATTTGTTATAATTGTGATGATTATGGCTTACAGATATGAAAACCTTTTCACAATATTCTAATTTTGACTTTGGGGTTTTAATAAGCTGTAAGCCATAATCATCACAATTATAACAAATAAAGGCTTGAAATATCTCACTTTGCATGTAATGAGTCTATATAATATATTAGTTTCACCTTTTAAGTTGAATTACTGAAATAAATGAACTTTTGCACCATATTCTCATTTTTCGAATTTCACCTGTACAACTAGCCTGACTTAGCTTTCGATAGCATCATCCGTAATTCATGATATTTCCTTAATTCATGATATTTCCATAACAGCAGATATGGATGATGATGATGGGCTAGTTGATAACGGACATACACTAAGACAGCCCAGCAAATATCTATCAAAAATCATAATAGGTTGTAAGATATTGGAGTTGTGGGAAGCTTACATAACTTAAACTTCTATGATGCGAGTATATTCCTCATTATAATAATTAATGCGCAGAATAAAGGGGCGGGGCCTGGTTGAGTTAGTTAGTAGTGTGTTAAACTGGAGGTTATGGAAAGGGGCGGGACATTCCCCAAACACACTGGAAGCGCTCGACCAATCACAACACACTGCTCCAGCCGACCAATCAGAGCACAGTGTGCTTTTCAGGAGGAGGGGCTTCATAGAGACAGGAAGTAAACAGAGCGTTACTGACAGACTGGGAAGAGAGGAGCCGCAACAATGGAGAATATGAGGAGAATAATCAACATTCAAGCTGGAAAACATGTTCTAGTAGAGCACAAGGACGCGATACAGAGAACATCAGCCCTTTTAGATTAAAAGCACAATGTGTGAATCTTTGACTCTTACCAATAGAGAAAGCATGATCGTCTTCTCTCTCCACGCGACACTGTTCCAGCAGCAGAGCGCCGATGGGCTGAAACACAAACAAACTGAAATGAATGTGACCGCGGCGTTGAGATTCAGATCGGACGCTCAAACCGCACTCACCTCGTCCTCGTCGGTCCGGAAGTAAAACAGGAAATTAACGATCAGTTTCACCAGACGCTTCTTCACAACTGTGGCGTGAAACAGAGAATTAGTCAAGTGAGGCACAGTCATAATTGTGCATTAAACTGATTCTTTAGATTGGCTTTTTAGAGCATGTTTAGTCAATATAATGCATGGTTTTTATATTTGTATTAGTTTCTATAGTAAAGGTTGTTTTTACCATGTAAAACTTCATTTTTCACAATCAGAGGCACTATGTAAAATAAAGCTTATTATTATTATTATAACATTTATCGTAATTAATGGTGATTTGAGATGACACAATTGCTGATCTGATGATGTAATCAACTTGGCAACAACAACCAATGGGAGCGCACGTGGTGGATGTCACATGATCCGCCTCCTGGCGCTTTTTTAACGTCCTATTGACCGAAAGCTATTAAATCAGATTTTTTTATCGTATTGCATAGAAACGCAATCGTTAATTATTACTAGGCGGTCTAGTTTTGTCACATTGCAACAGCTTAAAAGATTATGAGCATTGTAGTTCTGTTGCATTCTGACATCTTTGTGGATTATTGCGAGACAGTTCTAGTTGTTGCGTAACCTGCGGCCAGTATTATAGTATTATTGCATCATGAAAGCTTCATTATAAATTAAATTTTCAATGTTGGCAATTTTAAAGTGACAAATTGAAACTAAACGTTGAACAGAGATCGACTTTATGCAAATTCGGCACCAATCAAGTTTGGAGTTCATGCGACTCACCAACTGGTCCAGTTGGAACACCTACTAACGATTAAATCGCTGTCCATTAAGAACGATAACTATAAATATAACGTTAACTATATTAGCACCCTCACAGGCAAGTTTTTGTTGACTCTTTAAAGTCGGGTGGATTCTAATTGGCTGTCAATGTTTGTATCGTTCATCGGCGAAAAGTTGAACGGAGATCAATTTTATGCAAATGAGCAGCAACTACCTATCAAGAGTGCACGTAACGAAGGTCACGTGACTTGCAGTTGGCGTACGTACAAGTGACTACAAGTAATTCAATATAAGCTGAACTGTGAATACTATACTACTTTAATTACTGCTGTCATATCTTTACAAGACAGAAATAGTACGAGTAGTACGCCACAATGCTATTTCGAATCACAACATTGATCGTAAAGGGGACAGTCTTCTAGTTCTGTCTAGTTTTCTCGCGTCTTCTGGCGTAGAAAAAGATGGTTATAAATCTTTATGATAGCAGATAATGGTGAGTGAAATGACCGGCTCTTACCGTCTCCTTTCTTCGGGCCTCTCATGCCCAGCTCGGCCGCTCTCTCTGACGGCTGGCGGCTCAGGAACACCAGCTCCTTCTCATTAAATCGCATTTTTAGCTCTTTGACAGCAGTTTCGTCTCATAAAAGCGCATTTTAGGACATCAAACAGATCTGATAATTCTCATCCGGACTGTCAGTCATACTAATGTAGCTCTTGTGACTCTGCGAATGAACTGAATCAAGCGATAATGTGTCTGTCTGATACTAAACACACACACAACCATAGACATACCTACGTAGATTCCAAATTCAACTTCTCCAGAGACGTCGGCGCGCCCGCCATCTTGGAATGGTCAGCGTGTCGTCACTCAGAGGGAGAATTAATGATAATATTTTTTTTTTTTAATTATTGATGTATTTATAAAGTTTCTATTTAATTTGTATTCGTGTGTTGTATTTTTATTTTCTATTGCTTTAAATGTTTTATGAATAATTTTTCATAAAAAGACTATCTCTGTTTACTGTATCTTGTTTGAAAATGTACTGTATTTACCTTGAGTTTCTTATCCTGTCTTTTGTAGTTTGTTTTTGTGATACATGATCCCCTGCGATCTTCAAAAAAAAAAAAAAAAAGTAAGAATCAATGATACCACAACATTGCGTAGCCTATGGTTGTGAAACCACCAAGATTTAAATGCCTGATGAAATGGGATAACCTTTCACATGTGAGAATGTGTTTGATTTTTATATGCGTTGACATAACAGGTTTTTATTCAATGTTAACTTTTTAATGTCATGTTAGTTGACACTTTTATCTTGTATTGTGTTAGTTTAGCAAAATCATCTACTGAAGTCTATTTAAATAGATATTAATCGATGCGTCTTGTCTAACTGGTTGCAGACGCCATAGATATCCATAATAAAGGCTAGATGTCTCGTCCGCGCTTCTGGCCAATGGAGGTCGACGTCAGCACCTGGCGGCCATCTTGTCACAGGCAGCTCACTCACTCGTTGCATTGTGTTAATGGTGCATGTACTTTTTAAACAACCATAACTTGCTCAATTTTCTACCGATTTTCAAACGGTTTGGTTTGTTATAAACGTCAGAGATGTAGTTATAACACTGCACACTTATGAAAATAAGTGTATAAATAAATAATCAACCAGAATTATCCAGCCACGTTAATAACGTTTGTAAGAAACCAAACCGTTTGAAAATCCATCAAGATTTCAGCAAGATAAGAGTGTGTTCTCACCATACATCAGTACCACATAGCCCGCCAGAAAGCTTGCCTGTGACAAGATGGCCGCCGGTGATGACGATAGAGACTCTGCCGTAAGACATCTAGCCTTTATTATGGATATCTATGGCAGACGCAGTCAACTTGCTCGAGTGTTCACTGACCGATGTTTTGACCGTTCCAATGTGGCGGACGACCCAACAGCACGAATACGAATTCTATGTGTATCTATGCACACAACCATTCGCTGGAGGAGCTGAACACATGTAGCCGACAGAGGGCGCTGCTTTACCACTTAAAACGTCTGTACAGTGTACACAAATATATAAACTGCACGTTTTGAAATGTCTTTCAAATAATAATGATAATAATCACAAACCCAAGTTCATGTTAATTAAAATATTGGATTTTGCTGTTTTAAGTACGCATTTTCTTCTTTTAGACTTAAGCACAATCGCGGTCCTTTTCTAAAAAAAAAAACAGTCACTTGTAATGTAGCATTGCTGTTGTGCTTTTATAAATAAAGTTGTGCGTGTCAAAATAACAGGAACAGGAAGTGCATCACTCGTCGCGCACGCGCATTACATCTGCGACGGCGGCAAGCGTGATCTGGACGTTGGGTAAACATTTTAAAAATGAGTTTTTTGATACAAAATGATGCTGATTTTCGCGTAAAAACACCAAACTAAACTCGATCTTTCATTAAGCTTTAAGCGTTTGTTATTGTTCATTGAAAGTGCAGCTTTGAAGTCAATACGGTTCGTTTCAGCTCTTATACACACTAACTATTATCTTATAACTTACATCATTATATTCATGTATGCTTCGTTATATTCTATTTTAATTGATAAGTTAAACCGTACACTCAACCGTAAATGGGATCATATTGTACACTTCTGCGTCTTATTTTTTGTATTCCATTCTGTTATGTTAGTCAAGGTTTCTTGCTCTAATTACAATCATAATTATTTAAACTATTTTCCACTCTCTCTCTCAGACATTTACAATGTTATGTAACAAGCTGTAACTTTCAGACTATTAAATGTAAGTCTAAAACAATCATAAAGCTTTTATTATTGGCTACCATCATTTATGAAGATAGTTTGTAACCCCATTTCAGTAAATTATCACGTAAGAATAAGTCGGCTATTAATTTACCTTGTTTAATAAGTACGCTATATATAGAATAAATATGGGTAGTGTGAATAAAATAACAGGAAACCTTTCGATAGTGTAAAAAAATTAGATATTATTCACATTTATTCTAAGTCGTACTTCAAAACATTTCATTGTAGCTGAATATTACGAACAAAAATCAAGTAAACACTGTCAAATAAAAAATAAAAGATCAATCGCACAAATAAATACAACTGAACAAAGATATAATTGAAATAGTGTTTTAATATTTTCAAGTACAGAAACTGATCAAATGTAGAAAAACACTGCACTTTAAAACATACATTACAAACACAGTTACAAAATTTGAGTTTTCTCTTTGTGTTTTGTTTGATTAACGTAATTATAGAGACGGTGGGAATATTAGGCTACTGTCACTTTAAGAGCTGCACTGATCCAATATACTGTTACACGTGTGTTTTATTTCTCAACTGTTCATGTTCACTTAAGACATAATCGACTGTGTTTACGAGAATATTTTCACATTTTCCTGTGTATTTGTCTGCACAAGTCTTTTTGCTCTTGAACGGATTAACGTCATATTAAAATACACAAACTAGTATGTCATCCGGGGACTTTTCGCCTACTGTTTTTTTTTTTTTAAAGGGACACTAAGTAAGAATTACTCCCATCTAGCGGTGAAATTGTATTTTGCATTCAAACGAATTGTGCTCTCCAGCGCCTCGCGTTTTCAAATGCGTGTTGCATCTACGGTAGCCGTTATGTACCAAAAAGCTATGACAGGATGTCTTCTAATAGCACTTCGTCGAGTTTTCCTTCGGGTGAACAGGTTTGTTATTTCAAACAAACTTCAAATTGACACAACGAACAAATGAATGTTACAGTATGAAATAATGAGTGTCAAAAACATGAACTATTGTAATTAGTAGTTATGCCTTCTTTATTCGTTATATTTTCTGAAGTAGCCTACGTGCATTGTTAGATATCATCATCAACTTTTAACTATACATGTTCATCTGTCTATAAAATAAAGTACACAAGCAAACAATGAAAAAAGCTTGTAATTAAGACTGTAACACTGACTTGCCTGTCGAGAAGAAAGCAGGACTTCAGCGTCTCTTTTGAAATCTTTCTCCTGCATTAGCTCTATCCACCTGGAAAAAGCTATCCCGACATTAACTTGTGTTTTTTGTAATCTCCGGTCACGTTTCCTTTTACGATCTATTTTGGACTTTTCTGGCGACGAGGATTTGCAATGCAGCCTTTTAAACTTGCCGGGGCAGTGACAAGCGCCTCTCACTGCTCTGCTCCGCTTCTGCTGCGTTCAGTCACGTCACGCCGGCTCTGAATGAAAACGTGTTGTGGAAACGCGTTGGCCTAGTACTTTTTGTCCCTCTCTGCTATTATAGTTTTTCAAGATGGCGGAACTACATGGAAGCCTCCGTGGACTTACCCGTCCCATGTATATAAATATAATAAATTCTTTGTTTACGAGGATAAATCAGATAATTGGCAGAGGTATTTGTGCACCATTGAGGACATATTTATGAATAAAAATATTGATTTTAGATTATAAATTAACTAAAAAGTTACTTAGTGTCCCTTTAATACTAGCCTTCGTATTCGGACATGCTAATCTTTTAGCGTACTGTTTTTGCTACTGTCAAACCAAAATGTATTCAAACACCTTCACATTTTCTCACATTATCACACTTTATTCGCTATAGTTTAGAAAACGCTAAACATGACAAGAACTCAGTGGATATTTGACTGGTTTTGTCCGTCCTTCTGTTAGACTCTCACACATGAATTATGTTGAATATCTGTCAGCTGTTAAATTTAACTACACAATTAGATAATACCAGTTTAGCTCAACCAGTGACCAAGCAATGCTTCATGTTGTTCAGTGTGTTTGTAAAAAGAGCATTAGCAATTACAGAAAACACACTTCAGCAAAACATGATCAGCTCAAAGTGTCATTTTTGGTCCCAAATGTGTATAATGTCACTGGTAGTCTCTGTATGAAGAATATTTCGGTGTAATATGTCACAGTTTACTTTATTTTGCTCTCCTCACTTACATAATGAACTATAGTGTCCTGATCACACTAGTGAAATGATATCTGGTGTCTGAATCATTTTTAGTTTGACTGTAGTATTCAATATACAGTTCAAACTCTTGCATTTTAAGAGCTCAAGAATGCATCATATGTTCCCTTTAACTGCGTTTAATATCAATAATGCATTTTGTGTTGTTGTTGCGCAGTTGTGTGAGGATCTGCCATCATGGATTTCCAGCACAGAGCCGGAGGGAAGACGGGCAGCGGCGGCGTCGCCTCGTCGTCCGAGAGCAACCGGGACCGGCGGGAGCGACTGCGGCAGCTCGCGCTCGAGACCATCGACATCAACAAAGACCCGTACTTCATGAAGAACCACCTGGGCTCTTATGAGTGTAAACTGTGTCTCACACTTCACAATAACGAGGTATGATGAGGAACAGTAATGCGCTTTATAAACAAGTAGTGCCGGTAGTATGGATATGGGCACATACGCGTCTGATATCTAGTGCATCCCAAATATTTCAACATGAACATTTTAATATAACATTATAATCATAATTGCCTTTAGAAAGATGTTTTTTGTGAGGAGGTAGAGTAATGCACTATACTTCTAGTTAGGGCTGCAACTAACGATTATTTTGATAATCGATTAATCGGACGATTATTTTTTCGATTAATCTATTAATCGGATAAAAAGTTTCAATTCGATTTTTTGTTTATTATAACTAAATAAAACCCTAAATCAGGGTTGTGGCGAGCAGGACGAGGCCGAGGGCCGTGAGAGATGCGAGACCAGTGCGTCTCACAGGCCTCGTCCTGCTCGCCACAAGGGTGTTTATGTGTAAAAGTCAAGTGTACTTTAAAAAGTGCAAAAGCCACACATTGAGTTTTACTAATATCAATATTTGTTTGTTTTTAATGATAATTGCTGATGGCAAGTTGACAACCATGATTAATGTAAAATTTACAAATTTACACAGACATGTTGTTCAGATGTGAAGATATAAACTAAAAACATCTCAAATATATAATTCATTTAATTTTTATTTAAGATTAATTGAATTATAAGAATAGTTGATAAAATAAATATAGAAAGACTGTAAACAAGCGTGTGAACGTAGAGCCGCAGTAGATCGCGTTTGAAAAACAATTAAAACTTAATAGTAGGGCTGCATGATTTGGGCAAAATGTCATATTGCGATTATTGAGGTCAATATTGCGATATGCGATATAATAAACAAATGGTTTCATGAGTCAACTTGCTTGGTTAAGCAAAATGCACACACAGACTAGTGATAATTCTGAAATGTCTATTTCTCAACTCAAACTAGCAACAACAACTAAATGATTGATAACACCTGATCAATAAGCCATTGATGTCTGGATAAAAATTCTTTTAATTTTAATTTAAGTGAACTTCAAACAATCCTCACATAAACCCATAATAAATGTCATATTTACCTGTGCTCTTCCTGTCTACAGGTAGGACATATACAGAAATTGAATTAAGTTATCAAACAGTCTGCGCTGCATAAATTATAAATTATATGGACTAAAATCCTATTTAAAGATACACAAGTTCTTTGGTCAAGAACAGTGAGTGTTTTTCTCTGTTCCCTTTGTTCTTTGATTAACTTTACTGACAGAAAGCATTATTGGATGCTGGCCCTTTAAGAGTTGCTGAGACGCGGATCTCACACGCGCCTTATTCTCTCACAACTCTTTACGACCATCATAAAACTGCTCTTATGTTATGAAGACACTCGACAAATGATATTTTGGCATAATTGTGTGTGTTATTGTTCGTTCACTTCAAGGGGAAAGAGACTGTATTCTGGCGCGCGGTCTGTGCATGCTCATGATACTGGCGCGCGTCCGTCTTTCAGTCAGGACATTCACAGGCAGCGCGCTCTCTTTTGACTTGTCTCGTTGAATGGTTTAAAGCATTCGCATGAATAAGAGCGGGATATGTAACACTAGCCAAAGGATGACAAAAAATAACAGATGCTGCGATATAACAGCCCTAATTTGTTTATTTCATATAAAAACTCAGTATTTTGCGTCATATAATCGCATAGGCTTGACATCGCGATTGCGATATAATTAATCGTGCAGCACTACTTAATAGTAATACTATAAAATGCTATAAAAAGAGAACGGAATGGTACGCAGCAAGCTAACAGGCCTGATTAAAAGGACAGGAAAAAATTATGCATTAGTGCAAGCATTCGCTGAAAACCACTGAGTACAGTGACTAAAAAACAATCTTTTACTGCTGCTGTAATTAACTGCCTTTAATTTAGTGCTTCACTTTGTAAACACCGTTTTAATTTAACCTATTTCTGCGGTAGCGCTATTTTAATTCATCACTTATGTTGCGAGCGAACTGATTGCGCAACCTGATGCTCGAGACAAAATACAGACATCCCAAGTCTCGCGGAAGATCCGGAAGTCATCCGCAGATTGATATCTCCCTGATGCCCGCAAATTAGTTCAAACTCCCGGAATCTAGAGCGCGCGAGCAAGAGCGCGCATGCGAGACAGAAGAGACTGTGCTCCAAACATAGACTGTAAAAAAGATCTCGGTCTCTGCGCGCACGGCAGATCGGCGAAGGGAGAGAGACCTTGCGTGTGTCTCATGAAGCGCAGCGCATGTAAGACAGAGAGCATCATGATTGGCCTGTTTCAACCAATCACCAGTAAACGCACCCCGTGACGTAAGCAGACCAACTAATCGATAATGACATTCGTTGTCAACTATTTTAATAATCGATTTTAATCGATTAAATCGATTAGTTGTTTCAGCCCTACTTCTAGTCCTTAATGCCCTTTACTGGCATTTTTTCCCTTGCATTACTTTTACTTTTATACTTTTAAGTAGTTTTGAAACCAGTACTTTTACACTTTTACTTGAGTAAAAAGCTTGAGTTGATACTTCAGCTTCTACAGAAGTCTTTTTAAACCTTAGTATCCATGGCTGTCACTTTACATTCGAAAATCGATCGGACCAACCAACACAAGTATCAGAAAGAAAATAGGGAATCGATTTTAACTGCCTTTTTTTTGTTTTTACCAAAAATGTGTGTTAGGTGGACAGATCAATACAGCACACAGAACATGTAGGATGCTGGAAAATAACAATGTCTTTTCTGTTCACCAAATGCTTTTTAATATTCGCTATTACTTCAGTGCAAGTGAACAAGCGCGCCGTTATTTGTTTCGTAGTGACGTGTGTGTTCAAGTAAGCCAGAAATGCACAGATTCTGCAATACGCTGTATTTAATATATCATGAGGGTCACGAGTTGCGTATTTGCGCTAAATCCCTGCAGATTTGTCTTACACGAACTTCCACAGCAAAGACAGTGAGTAAACACAGAAACACGCCAGATTGGCTCATCATTTGACAGCGTTTTCTTAATTTGGCGAGTTGGAGGGTGTTTTCAATCCCTGAATGTTGCGCTCCTGTTTGTCATTGTGCTGAAACTTCACGCCAATAAATCATCAGGAATATTGCTGACTTGTGCGTCTCAAGCGCCCTCTTTACGCTCGTCCTAACGCCTGTTGGGTGTCCGTGGATTTGCCTGTATTTGGTGTTGAAGATGGAAACGTCTTTAGATGGAAAATTGATTCGTTGAACACTTGCGTCTCAAAAATCGAACAGGATTTCTTCACAAAAGTGACAGTCCTACTAGCATCTATAGTAATGAGTGTGAATACGTTTGACACCTCTGTAAACATGAATGTGTCATTCACGCTGAAGTGTGTTTGTGATTTTTCTCTTGTAGGGAAGTTACCTCGCTCACACACAGGGCAAGAAGCATCAGTCTAACCTGTAAGTGCAGCGCTCACAGTCACACACACGATTATTATCAGGATGATGAGCGGGAACTCATCGTGTCGTCTGTGCTCTTCATTTTTAGCGCGAGACGAGCCGCTAAAGAAGCGAAAGAAGCTCCGGCTCAACCGGCTCCAGAGAAAGTCAAGGTTGAGGTGAAGAAGTTTGTCAAGATTGGCAGGCCGGGTTATAAAGGTATGACGTTCAGCCTTACTTATAAAACAGAAGTGGAATGATTATGATTGATTTCCGTTCAGCGTTTAATCCGGTTCGTTTGCTTTATAGACGTTTCCCATTGACTACATTTACACGCACTCTCATCTTATGCAATGTTGCGATTAGAGCGGCACAATATATATCGAAATATCGCAAATGTATATATCGTGATATGCATATTGGTTGCAATAACTGGAGTCATGAACAAAAGACAGAGAATCACTCACTCGCTCTCGGCTGAATAACTCTTGTAGCTTTAATAAGAATCAGTGTACAGTATATTTAATTCATACAGTGAAAACTAAGCAGTGTTTTATTTTTACATGTGATTATTCAGTTTCTGTTGTTTAATAACCCTAATGTAGGATAAGCTGAACACACTGATGTTAATAACACTTCAGTAAAACACTGATCACTGTCAGAAGCTGTTTTCTTGTCACAAAAATAATGTGAAAAGCGTATGTATGTCGTATTATTTTAAAGATAATTTAAGTTTATTTTACACACTTTAAGCATTATGATATTGAATATCGCACTATTTAATGAGTTGTCGCACATTGCAGTTTTCTTCAATATCGTGCAGTCCTAGTGGCGTTCAACTTTACCTGATGCAAACACAAGACTTTGATCAAATTGACGTGATTAAGCTCACAGTTGTTGCAACCAAAATAACAAGTTTGTCTATTTTTCTTTTTCTTTCTTTTTTTTACCCATAGTAACAAAACAAAGGGATCCAGAGGTCGGACAGCAGAGTCTGCTTTTCCAGGTAAATCCAGTGGCCGGTTGCATAAACTGCTTAGACTAGCCTTACAAGTGTTTTCTTCAGGACTTCTGAGCTGGTCAAGCTAGTTTTAATCCCTTGTGCTGTGTTAAAAACCCTATAAAACTCAGTGAAAAATGATCGGCCTGCCAAAAATTGCTTATAGATCTCGCGTTATGCTGTATTATCACCAAATATTGGATTTAATATTTTTGTCAGCTTCTTTTTTCAATTAGGACAGGTTTTGCATTTATTTTTGGAACTGATAAATTGTTTCTCTGATTTTTGAGCAATATAAGCTCAGATCAATGAGGCCTACGATCAATCAGTTTAAAAAAGACAAAACCTGTCCTAACTGAAAGAAAACAAGTTGTCGAAAAGATTGAATCCAATATTTGGTGATAAAATAGCATAACAAAAAGATTTATAAGCAATTTTCTCCATATTTAATGTGAAATTGACAAAATTATACACAAATAAGGCTTTTTTCACAAAAAACCGAGGTACATAAGCTCAGATAACATAAGGCCTACGATCGATCAGTTCCAAAATAAAATATAAAACCGGTCCTAATTGAAAGAAAACAAGTTGACAAAAAGATTAAATCAAATATTTGGTGATGATGTAGCATAATGAGACATTTATGAGCATTTTTTTGTAGATCGGGAGCATCACAAATGTTACAATGTGGGGGGTAATAAACAAAACATTATAAGAAGTATACATTTCTTTTTGGGG
This sequence comes from Tiaroga cobitis, assembly GCA_030578255.1. NCBI lineage: Eukaryota > Metazoa > Chordata > Actinopteri > Cypriniformes > Leuciscidae > Tiaroga > Tiaroga cobitis. Next base: position 52,618,563 of record CM060592.1, on the reverse strand, counting down.
GAAGTTGTTAGGCTCTGGGTGAGTAAAGTCAGTAAGTTTTAGTCCAATGCAATTACATTAAGTAGCATTTTCGGATACGGAAAAATCTTCTCCGGGTCAGAATGACCCGAACACAACATAAGGGCTAGCTTTACTTCTAACAAAGTAGTTTACAGTAGTTTACTCAATATAGTGGCTAAGTTTATGCAACTGTCCCCAGTCGTTCCTCTCTGAGAAACTGGATGTTTAAACGCTCTGATATTCAAGAGCCATCTGCAAAGTTAAAGGTGCAGTGTGTGATATTTCAGAGGATCTGTTGACAGAAATGCAATATCATAAACACAACTGTGTGTTCAGTGGTGTATAAAGACCTTACTTAATGACCCGTTATGTTTTTATTAGCTTATGAGGCGTTTCTCTCTACACGCACCGCGGGTCCGCTTACATTTATGTTTCTACGGTGGCCCTGAGTGGACAAACGCGTTTCATCACTGTGTTGTTCTTCATGATAAGAAGCTGCTAAAGTCAGCGAATAAAACACTGACGCAATGATGAACAAGTCACAATAATATTCACAATAACATCGTTTTACTGAATAATCAAGTGAATGTAATTTCTTAATTTATCTTTGTAAAGAAACATCGTTGTTTAACTGGCTACTCTCTGCTGTCTCAGGTGATGACATCACTTCCTGTCGGCCGCCCTGTTGGGTGCAGTTCGCAACCTCACCACTAGATGCGCTAGAAATTACACACTGCACCTTTAAGGTTTTGCTCCTGCAATCCTTTATTGACGGCGTAACCGGGGTCCTTGTTTTCCAGATCGATTACCCAGAGATCGCAGAAGGCATCGGGCCGAGGCATCGCTTCATGTCCGCGTACGAGCAGAGGATCGAGCCTCCAGACCGGCGCTGGCAGTATCTGCTGTTCGCCGCGGAACCGTATGAAACCATCGCGTTCAAGGTCTGTCCAGTAAAACATCTGTCATGTGACAAGGGATTGTGGAACTACAGTAGTCAACATTTGAAGTGGATCAAAAAAAAACATTTCATCAAAGTTATACATGAATTTTGAACAATACCCGTTCTTGTTTTTGATTAACTTTTTTTTTTTGATCCACTTCAAATGTTGACTACTGTAGTTTCAAACTTAATGACCAAATAAAAAAGTATTAGATTTTTTCAGATTTTTTCTTACTGTGATATAATGAGTATTTACTTATTTAGTATTTTTGTCTTGTTTCCAGTCCAAATATCTAAAAATTCTTAAATCAAAATGACCCGTACTTCATGAAGAACCACCTGGGCTCTTATGAGTGTAAACTGTGTCTCACACTTCACAATAACGAGGTATGATGAGGAACAGTAATGCGCTTTATAAACAAGTAGTGCCGGTAGTATGGATATGGGCACATACGCGTCTGATGTCTAGTGCATCCCAAATATTTCAACATGAACATTTTAATATAACATTATAATCATAATTGCCTTTAGAAAGATGTTTTTTGTGAGGAGGTGGAGTAATGCACTATACTTCTAGTCCTTAATGCCCTTTACTGGCATTTTTTCCCTTACATTACTTTTACTTTTATACTTTTAAGTAGTTTTAAAACCAGTACTTTTACACTTTTACTTGAGTAAAAAGCTTGAGTTGATACTTCAGCTTCTACAGAAGTCTTTTTAAACCTTAGTATCCATGGCTGTCACTTTACATTCGAAAATCGATCGGACCAACCAACACAAGTATCAGAAAGAAAATAGGGAATCGATTTTAACTGCCTTTTTTTTGTTTTTACCAAAAATGTGTGTTAGGTGGACAGATCAATACAGCACACAGAACATGTAGGATGCTGGAAAATCTAGCATTTACTAGATGAGTAAAGTTACATAAGATATTATGTCTTGTTTTCTGTGGGAAAAAAATCCAAATGAAGTGAGTTTGTGCTTAAAACAAGAAAAATGATCTGCCAGTGTGGTCAGAAAAATAATCTTGTTTTCATTTGAATTAACATTATTTTTCTGACCAAATTGGCAGATCAATTTTCTTGTTTTAAGCACAAACTCACTTCATTTGGATTTTTCCCCCCAGAAAACAAGACATAATATCTAATGGCATTTTACTACTTTAGTAAATGCATCTTGATTTAAGAATTTTTAGATATTTCGACTGGAAACAAGACAAAAATACTAAGTAAGAATATAATTTTTTGCAGTGTTGAAGTGGATCAAAACCTTACATTAAAGTTATACATGAATCTTGAACAAAACCCGTTCTTGTCTTAGGACAACTTTGATTAACTCTTTGAGCCTCTTCAAATGTTGACTACTGTAGTTTAATCAAACATAATGACCAAATAAAAGTACATTAGATTTGTTGTCAGTGTTGGGGAAAGTTACTTTTAAAAGTAATGCGTTACGATTTTGCCCTAGAAAAGTAACTAATTCCATTACTTAGTTATTTTTTTATGGAAAGTGATGCGTTACGCTAGTTTTGTGTTGCGTTGCCAAGACAAAGGCCATTTCACATCAGAAGTGAAATGAACAAGAAGTCGATAAATGGTAAAACTTGCGTTACTTTTTTGAAAAAGTAACTTGAGATAATTTGCTGTAAATTTAAAAGTTAGGCTTCATGATATTGGGAAAACTCAAGTGACTTGAGTTACTTTTAATGCGTTCCTCAAACACTGATGTTTAAAATGTCCTTTTTAATTTAATTTTTCTGTTTTTATACTATTAAAAAGTGATCAGTTGTAGACCTGAAATACTGATTTGAGTGGTTATTGTTATATTAAGAATAAATAAAGAAAAATCAATTTTTTCAATAACCAATTTAAAATTTCATGTTTTTAGAATTTTATTTGGAATTTTACATGTATATTTTATCTGAAAGTGTATATATATATATAGAATATATATATATTATCTGAAAGCTTCCGTTAAGAAGAAAAAAAAAGAGTCCATTACAATGTACAAAGCAATCGTTCTGGCAACAATATTATGTTTTTATGAAAGAAAAAAGCGGGAATATGTAGATTGATACATGAGAGTAACGACAAGATTAGTTATTTTTATAGAATTCAATAAAAACGTATGTTATTATTTTCTTATTTAGTCTTTAAATGTCTTATTTTGTGTTTAAATAAGCAGCGATGTGTTTAACAAGACACACAAAGGCATTTAAATAATAATTCATCTAGGTATGTTTTAAAAACAGAATTTAACATGAGTTTTTGATGTCATATTTCCAGGTTCCCAGTCGAGAGATCGATAAAGCCGAGACTCGCTTTTGGACACATTGGAATAGGGAAACGAAACAGGTAATAAATTGTTAATTTGAAAGATCAAAGATTTTTGATGTTCTTATTATCAAATAAAGATCAATCGCTTTTTTTCCTCATGCCAGAGTCCAGAATCTCTTAACCATATTTTATTCAATTATGGTTTAAGTTCTCTAAGGAAATTATATTACTCTGCAAACACTTTAGAGGAATTTTCCAGCTTGAATGTTGATTATTCTCCTCATATCCTCCATTGTTGCGGCTCCTCTCTTCCTAGTCTGTCAGTAACGCTCTGTTTACTTCCTGTCTCTATGAAGCCCCTCCTCCTGAAAAGCACACTGTGCTCTGATTGGTCGGCTGGAGCAGTGTGTTGTGATTGGTCGAGCGCTTCGAGTGTGTTTGGGGAATGTCCCGCCCCTTTCCATAACCGCCAGTTTAACACACTACTAACTAACTCAACCAGGCCCCGCCCCTTTATCCTGCGCATTAATTATTATAATGAGGAATATTGTGACGTGTTCGTTCCCGGGAGAAACTCGAGACTACAATGGAGGCGTTTCAGGAGTTCAGGAACACTGACTCTGAGGCTGCGTTTTCGTTTAAAAACTGAGACCTTTTGCTGCGTTTGCAAAAAAACGAAGACCTAAAACGGAGAAGTTTAGAAACGCTGCAGCTCCGTTTTGCGTTTTGAATCTCCGGAGGGCATTTTAGTGAAGACGGGACAAAACGGAGGAGTTTAGAAACGATGACGCAGAGGCTCACGCTCGGCTCTATGATTGGTTGTCATCAGTCATGACGTGTCCTTCCCTGATTCGTCCGCCACTGTTTACACCGGCACGCGCATGCCCAGTGTTGGTGAATGGTCACGTGATCCGCGTTTTCAGTCGTTTTAATGTGGACGGAGATCAAATCTAATACGCAGATAAAACGCTGGTGTGGACGGAGATCGTATTCGTTTTAATTCTCCGTTTTTAAACGAAAACGCAGCAGTGTGGACGGGGCCTGATATAGAGAAGAACTGGAGCCTTCTCATTGTAACGGAGGCCAGCTAGTAGTTGCTGTGTGAGTAAACCTCACTCCTCTGATCTCAATAGGCGCTCTAGCAACAGGCGCTAGGGTCTGTAGTCTTTAGCCTCCTTGTAAGAGCGCCTGACTCTCACGCCGGAGACCCGGGTTCGAGGGCCGCTCGGAGCGGGTCGAGTGGGACCCGGGTGGAGGGGTTAGGTTACATCATGATAAACAGCAACATTACACAGAAGAGAACAAGGGGGAAAAAAGCATAAAGTACTCTTTAAAATAGACTTTTTTTTTAGACTTGTTACTCGCCATGAAATTTCTTAGTGTTTGCACGCCGTTAAAACCAACCAACCATCTCTATTTGCTGAATACACAATCTCTCTCCTCTTCCAGAAACACTGACACTAGACGTGTCCATTACAGATTTGCGCAAAACTTTTGCGATTTTGCAACAAAAAAACGAATGCGAAGTGACGCGGCTACCATTAATCGATGTTATGCGTCTAAAACTTAATTTTTTCCTCTCGCGATCAGTCATTCCAGAAATCACGGCTAGCGATAGAGTTTTTTCATGCTCAAACACAAACATGGAAAACACCATAATTTGTGTTTTTTTTACTTGGTATTCCCCATGAAACTTCTTAAAGTGTTTGCACGCATGCATAATCTCTGAATCACTTCCGGTTTATTACGTGGACACGTTTCCAAACCAGTGTTTCATGTGCTTAACCCTCAAAATATGTAGTTTTGTACATCTGAGGTCACAATCTCACTGCTCTTGTCCAATGATTGACTGTCCAAATGTTTTTTTTTTATTTATTATTAAAGTCTACATGAAACAGAAGTTGCTCTAGTCTTTTCCTACCTGTTTTGACGTATATTCGAGTGAAACGCTTCTCAAACAAGAACAAATGTGCTTAACCCTTAAAATATGTAGATTTGTGAACACCAACCACCTCTATTTCCTGAATGCACCTCCTCTCCTCCTCCTTCTCTTCCAGTTTTTCCTGCAGTTCCACTTTAAGATGGAGAAGGCTCTGGCGGCTCCTCAGGGCCCGTCGGTCGGCGTGAAGCGTCCCCCGTCTCTGATCACGGGCCTCGGGCCTCGCGACTCCATGCCGCCTCCGCCCGGAGGGATCCCGGGGATGCCCCCCCTGCCCCCCGGAGCCCCCCACCCGCACCACATGCCCCCGCAGATGCCCCTGCCCCCCCACCTCAGGCCCCCGCTGCCCTCCGACGGCATGCACAATCTCTGAATCACTGCAGGTTTATTACATGGACACGAGCGTTTCATGTGCTTAACCCTCAAAATATGTAGTTTTGTACATCTCACTGCTCTTGTCCAATGATTGACTGTCCAAATGTTATTTTTATGTTTTTTTATAATTATTAAAGACAACATGAAACAGAAGTTGCACTAGTCTTTTCTTCCCTGTTTTAACGTATATTCGAGTGAAACGCTTCTCAAACAAGAACAAATGTGACCCTGGATCACAAAATTACTTGTTTTTTTCCGTAGACGCACGTGGACATGTTTCTAAACCAGCGTTTCATTTGCTTAACCCTCAAAATATGTAGTTTTGCTGAATTTATACTGAGGCTTCACAATCTCACTGCTCTTGTCCAATGATTGACTGTCCAAATGTTATTTTTATGTTTTTCTTCTCATTATTATTATTAAAACATCTTTAAAGTTGACATGGAACAGAAGTTGCACTAGTTTTTTCTTCCCTGTTTTTGCCAAGCGGCAACCTTCTCTCTCACTGAGTGAGTTAAACTGCAGTTCCTCCACTGGCCACTAGAGGCCGGCTGCAGAAGAGACTCAATCCCATAGTCCTGCATGTTAAAATGCCCAACTTTACAGCAGAAATAAACATGTTTACAGTCTGGTGCAAAAAGTGTTGTTGGTCTATATAGCTAATGTTGCCCTTCATGACGACTGTGAGGCGGGTGATTTATTTTATAACTCATCCGTTTAAATTATATTGAGCCTTAAAGTTCTGCATAATTAAGGGCGTGGCCACTTGAGTGACAGATGGATTGCCGCTGATGTCACTGCTAGCCGTTTGTCTGCTGTGTGTTAGCGTCACGTCACCTCAGCTAATCCGCCTCGCTGCACATGTTTGTTTATCCGCGAGTGACGTGCGGGCAAGATGGCGGCGGCCGGCTCCGCCCACTTTGGGCTTCAAAAATGCTCTTCAGAAACACTACGAGTCACGTCAAACCACGAGTGTGCTACGAGTCACGTTGACACAAACCACGAGTGTGCAACGAGTCACGTTGACACAAAAATGTAACGCTTCTGGAACTAAAGCAAATGTGGGCGGGTCTCGATTGTGTCTGTGTGGAATTGATTGGACGGTTGTGGTTTGCTATTGGCTGATCTCATGTGAGTGACAGGTTGCCCCGCCCACATCATCAAACAAAAAAAAGATGTGCACAGATAAATGATTTGTAATAAATACAGCAATATTACATTAAATTCAAGAATTGTCATCTGTTGTTTATTTTCTTTGGGTTTTTACATGAAATACTTTTTTTACCTACATCACAAACACTAGTATAAGTAAATAATATTGCAATGACTGATCTTTACATGTTTGAAGCTCATGGGATTTTGGGGCTTGTTTTAGTTTCCAGCCAGATGAAATTGCTTTGATTGCTTAGTAAAGTAACAACTCACCAGTACTAGCAATTATTTACTTAAAGCCCCCCTGTGGTGAAAATCCAGTTTTTAATGTTGTTTATGTGTGTATGTGGTGTGTTTAATACGCTTTAAGACACACCGTGTGTAAGTTCATAAGTCGACAGCATTGCTGAGTATTTCCTGCTTAAAACTGCAGTGAACCAAAGACAGTCTCAAACACACGGTTTGAAATCGCTGGTGTTTCTGACGTCACAAACGACCTTGTAACCAATCAGATCAACGTGTGATCGTCAACCAGTGGATCTCTGAGCTGAGTGAGTGGAGGCGGGGCTCATTTGCATATTCATAAAACCGCGCATACTAAATGAGGCGAGGGTGTCGAGTTACATCAGTTTGTAGCAGTAAATGAAGAGATGTCTTATCGATCACAAGTTCAGTATGGCGTACCACAAGGCTCAGTATTAGGACCGTTGCTGTTCACTCTGTACATGCTACCATTAGGAGATATCATTAGGAAACATGGAGTTAGCTTTCACTGTTATGCCGATGATACTCAGCTGTATATTTCTTCAAAACCCAACGAAACTTACCAATTCACAAAATTAACGGAATGCATAGCTGATATAAAAAATTGGATGACTAGTAATTTCCTACTACTAAATTCTGAAAAGACAGAGATTCTAATTATTGGACAAAAAACTTCCACACGTAATAACCCAGAATACTGTCTAACACTTGATGGCTGCTCTGTCAAGTCTTCGTCGTCGGTTAGGAACCTGGGTGTGCTCTTTGATACCAACCTTTCTTTTGAAAGCCACGTGTCTAGTATCTGTAAAACTGCATTTTTCCATCTTAAAAATATATCTAAAATACGCCATATGCTCTCATTGGGAAATGCGGAACAATTAGTCCATGTGTTCATGACCTCAAGGCTAGATTATTGTAATGCTCTACTGGGTGGTTGCCCTGCACGCTTAATAAATAAACTACAGCTAGTTCAAAACGCCGCAGCTCGAGTTCTTACCAGAACCAGGAAATATGACCATATTAGCCCGGTTCTGTCAACACTGCATTGGCTCCCTATTAAACATCGTATACATTTTAAAATATTGTTGATTACCTACAAAGCACTAAATGGTTTAGCTCCGCAGTACTTGAGCGAGCTCTTAACGTATTATAGTCCTTCACGTCTATTGCGATCTCAAAATTCCGGCCAGTTGATAATACCTAGAATATCTAAATCGACTGCAGGCGGTAGATCCTTTTCCTATTTAGCACCAAAACTTTGGAACAGTCTTCCTACCATTGTCCGGGAAGCAGACACACTCTGTCAGTTCAAAGCTAGACTAAAAACACATCTCTTTGACCTAGCATACACATAACACACTATAGACTTCTATAATTCAATGTTAGGCTGCATAGATTAGGTCAGCCGGAACTGGGAACACTTCCCTTAAATCTTGATGTACTCGCTACATCATAAGAAGAATGGCATCTACGCTAATATTAGTGTCTTTGTTTATCCCGAGGTTTTCCCGCAGCCTGCCGGATCCAGGCCGTGTCCAGATCTGACGAAGGAGATCCGCCTGGACCCGATGACAATGCAGTGCTGAAGTATCCACTATCCTCTCCCTATGGAGGATCCCTTTCCCACTCTACAGATAAAGCGTTGTGAATTCCGGCTCGCGTACCCCGAAGTGATAAAATAAAACAAAATTCTGTATCAAAATTTATAGGCAAGAAAAGTAGTTTGATTAGGCTGGGTTGTATGAATTATAAACCTGCGCACATATTTTAAAAAGCACATAACTATAGAATCCATTCTGAATGAGCATGTGAACGCCGTCAGCGTTAATCACAGGTTCGCGTTTAAAGTCTGATCATTTCGACGGAGGTGAATCAATCAAAGTTAACTTTAGCTGGAAATAACATTATTCAAGAACCGCTATAAAGCCAAAACAATCTGTTACCTTAAATTATATGTTTATCTCTGTAAAGCTGCTTTGAAACAATCCATTGTTAAAAGCGCTATATAAATGAAGATGACTTGACTTGACTTGACTACATTCAAGATATTTTAAGGCATGAAGGAAAAAACACTTCAATATGTCATTTTGATGATCAAAGATGAGTTTTAAGGGATAACTTAGGGGGACTTTAACTTAAACACCAGTGACAATATTGTTAGAAAATGGCAGTGGTTTTAAAATGAGCACAAGAGAAAAACACTATTTAAAAAGCTTTACTTATGCTCAATACAGACTTAAACATCCAACAGAAACTGTTATACTTAAAGTATTATTTCTTGTTACTTTAACTTATTGATCTTACAACAAAGTAATGAATAATTTCAGTAGTATCTGAAACATAATATCCTTTAGCGGGTTAATGGTTATTGGTCGAACCATCAATATTTTACAAAGCAAAAACAGAAAACACCAAATTATACAGTTTATCATCAGTCCAGGCCATAATGTGTGCATATACAGTCAAACAAAAAAATATTCAGACACCAGATATCATTTTACTAGTGTGATCAGGACACTATAGTTTATTATGTAAGTGAGGAGAGCAAAATAAAGTAAACTGTGACATATTACACCCAAATATTCTTCATACAGTGACTACCAGTGACATTATACACATTTGTGACAAATTATTCATTCACTTTGAGCTGATGATGTTTTGCTGAAGTGTGTTTTCTGTAATTGCTAATGCTCTTTTTACACACACACTGAACAACATGAAGCATTGCTTGGTCACTGGTTGAGCTAAACTGGTATTATCTAATTGTGTAGTTAAATTTAACAGCTGACAGATATTCAACATAATTCATGTGTGAGAGTCTAACAGAAGGACGGACAAAACCAGTCAAATATCCACTGATTTATCATATTTTATTTTACTATAGCGAATAAACTGTGATAATGTGAGAACTGTTGAAGGTGTTTGAATACATCTAGGTTTGATTGCAAAAGTGAATCTAACAAACCTGAACATATTTCACCCTATAATCAAAAGACAGCTTTACTAAAGATTTAAGAATTAAGCCTGTTTTCTGGCATCGTTACATCACGGCTTTGACTCTTTCGCTGGTTTCTTCAGTTTCTTCATCTCCTCCTTTTCTTCCTCTCCCTTCTTCTTGACTTTCATCTGTTTTTCTCTCCGTCTCGTCGGCCTCTCCTTAATCTCGTCTTCTCCTCGTCCTCTCGCTCTGCGCTCCGGGAACCGGGTCGCTCTTGTCTTTAGGAGCCGGGGGTCTGGAAGGGCCCGGTGTCTCAGGCTCCTGGAAACTCTCTCACGATTCGCTCTCTTGGATCTGCCAGAGCCTTCGTCATCATCATCATCAAACCACCAGAACAACATGTGCCATAGGGAAGAGTCCGGCTAAGAGCATCAATCCAGAAGCGAATGATTATTATTTATACACATAGATATTGTTCTGTGATCTATCTATCTATCTATCTATCTATCTATCTATCTATCTATCTATCTATCTATCTATCTATCTATCTATCTATCTATCTATCTATCTATCTATCTATCTATCTATATGTCTGTCTGTCTGTCTGTCTATCTACTGTATCTATCTATATGTCTGTCTGTCTTTCTATCTATATGTCTGTCTGTCTGTCTGTCTGTCTATCTATCTATCTATATGTCTGTCTA
>CM060592.1:52587975-52605475 GCA_030578255.1 Tiaroga cobitis | reverse complement strand
AACAACACTTTATGAGACACTTTATTATCCAAGCCTGCATCTTTATACCTTTATAGGCCTTGTATTTTTTTTGTTCTCACCTCATGTGGTGTAATTTTCCCTCTTTTAATCAGATTGTGTCTCTCATTTAGTGGCGTGAGCTCTTCCTCCTTCCGGCCTCTGACTGCCTCTGGTGAGGAGAAACACATGTCAATCATCTTCCGAACATCAGATTTGATGTTTCCAGAAGTAATTTGAGCCCCAGGTGAGATTATTTGGAGCTGTGGTTGACATAAGTACACTTTTTTTGTTGTTGTTGTTGACATTAGTAGCCTACACTTGCCGTGTTTTTTCCCCCTTTTTATATAGGCCTATTTATTAGACATTTAGACAAACATGAAACATTAACAACTATAAGAAGACAAAAAGATAATAACTAGAAATAAATTAAGTTTACAATACATAAAAAGAAATGAAAAAGTGAAACAATATGCAATATTACTTTTGATTTAAATGGAAATGAAGAAAATAAACAAATAAATCATTAATTAGTACAGCATACAATTTTAAAATTCAAAACTTTTTTGGCGAATAAGATTGTATCTCTACATTTTTTGTTATCAATACATTGGAGAGACTCAATATACAAATGAAAACCAGCCATAAAGACCTTCAGACAAGGTTTATAATTATTTATTTTACTTTTATGAATATGAAATTTACCAAATGTGTCCCTAGACTACAAAACCAGTTACATGGGTCAATTTTTGATAATCGAGATTTATACATCATCTGAAAGCTGAATAAATAAGCTTTTGTTAGGACAACTATTTGAAAATCTGGAATCAGGGTGCAAAAATAAAAAAACGAAACATGAGAAAATCGCCTTTAAAGTTGTGCATTTATGTTCACGATTCTGGTGCATTCACTCACAAAAATAAATGTTTGATATATTTATGGTAGGAAATTGACAAAATATCTTCATGGAACATGATCTTTCTTAATATCCTAATGATTTTTGACATAAAAGAAAAATGGATAATTTTGACCCATACATGTGTTGTTGGCTATTGCCACAGATGCACCAGTGCGACTCAAGACTGGTTTTGTGGTCCAGGGTCACACATGAGATCACTTGCCGTGTATTCTCTGTAACCCGGAGGTCAGCAGGAGGATGGCTATGGCCACGATCAAACACCTGTTCAGCGTCACTCCTTCCCACGGCGTCTCGATCTGGGCCAGGTTCTGGATGGACAGAGCTTTGCGTAACGACGCTGGACAGAACAACAGAGAAGTCATCATACACAGATATAGGTACATTTTACAGGTGAAACTCGAAAAATGAGATTATCGTGCAAAAGTTCATTTATTTCAGTAATTCAACTTAAAAGGTGAAACTAATATATTATATAGACTCATTACATGCAAAGTGAGATATTTCAAGCCTTTATTATTTGTTATAATGTTGATGATTATGGCTTACAGATATGAAAACCCCAAATTCAAAATTAGAATATTGTGAAAAGGTTTTCATATCTGTAAGCCATAATCATCACAATTATAACAAATAAAGGCTTGAAATATCTCACTTTGCATGTAATGAGTCTATATAATATATTAGTTTCACCTTTTAAATTGAATTACTGAAATAAATGAACTTTTGCACGATATTCTAATTTTTCGAGTTTCACCTGTAATCTAAACCTAATTAAAGTTCATAGCTAGTGATATGCTAATATTACAAAACTCCTTAAATATGAGACTGAAGGAAAAATTACATTTCTGCTTTCCCTCACAAAACTTTCACGTTCTCTCTCAAAATATTTACGTTCCCCTGATAATCTTTACGTTATATTTCAATGCTTTTTCTCGCAAAATTATTCCATCCCCCGAGAAACTTTGCATTTGCTTGCAAAATATTTACGTTCCATTGCTAAATTTTGCATTATATTTCAATGCTTTTTTTCGCAAAACTTTTCCCTCCCCGTCCTCGAGAAACTTTGCGTTCGCTTGTAAAATATGTTCACAAAATATTTACGTTCCCCAGATAAACTTTTTTATATTTCAATGTTTTTCCCTGCGAAACTTTTGCGTACGATCGCAAAATATTTACGTTCCATCGTTAAACTTCGCATTATATTTCAATACTTATTTTTTCGCAAAACTATTCCGTCCCCCGAGGAACTTTGCATTCGCTCGCAAAATATTTACGTTCCATCAATAAACTTTGCATTATATTTCGATGGTTTTTCGCACAAAACTACTCCATACCCCGAGAAACTTTGTGTTCGCTTGTAAAATATTTACGTTTCCTAGATAAACTTTGTTATAGTTGTTATGTTTTTCCCTGCAAAACTATTCCATTTCCTGAGAAACTTTGCGTTCGCTCGCAAAATATTTGCGTTCCATCAATCAACTTTCCATTTATATTTTAATGCTTTTTCTTGCAAAACTATTCCATTTCTTGAGAAACTTTGCGTTTGCTTGCAAAATATTTACGTTCCCTGAGAAACTTTACGTTATATTTCATGCTTTTTCTTGCAAAGCTATTCCATCCCCCGAGAAACTGTGCGTTCGCTCGCAAAATATTTGTTCCCCAAATAAACTTTGCGTTTAAATTATTTTTTCACAAAACTATTCGTCTCCGTCCTCGAAACTTTGCGTTCGCTCGCAAAATATTTTCCCAAAATATTTACGTTCCCCAGATAAACTATATTTCAATGCTTTTCTTGCAAAACTATTCCATCCCACGAGAAACTGCGTTCACTCACAAAATATTTCCGTTCCCCTGATAAACTTTGCGTTATATTTAAATGATTTTTTTCGCAAAACTATTCGTCCCCTTCCTCGAGAAACTTTGGGTTCGCTCGCAAAATATTTCCGTTCCCCTGATAAACTTTGCGTTTAAATAATTTTTTCGCAAAACTATTCCGTCCCCCGATAAACTTTGCGTTATATTTAAATGATTTTTTTCGCAAAACTATTCGTCCCCTTCCTCGAGAAACTTTGGGTTCGCTCGCAAAATATTTACGTTCCCCTGATAAACTTTGCGTTATATTTCAATGTTTTTTCTTGCTAAACTATTCCGTCCTCTGAGAAACTTTGCGTTCGCTCGCAAAATATTTACTTTTCCAAGAAAAGGCATTAAAATATAATGGAAAATTGATTGACGGAACGTAAATATTTTGCGAGCGAACGCAAAGTTTCTCGGGGGATGGAATAGGTTCACAAAATAGGTTCACAAAACTATTCCATCCCCTGAGAAACTTTGCGTTCGCTAGCAAAATATTTACGTTCCCCTGAGAAACTTTGCATTTAAATGATTTTTCGCAAAACTAAGGGTTTTCAAAAGGGTGAAAAATAAATATAATAAAACTTATAATAAATAATAATAAAAGATTCATTTAACTAAGTAATAATACAAATAAAATTAAACTAACTAAATAAATAAAAAAAATATTAAAATAATAAAAAATGATTCAAATCTTACTATACTCTAATCTACGTAAGAGGATTAGGGCCAAGCAATAATAAAAAAAATAAAACCATCTCGAGATTAGTCATTATAATGCGAAATTAAACTCGAGAGAAAAAAAGTCGAAATACACTCTTGAGAATAAACTCATTCAATTTCGAGAATTAAGTCGTTGTGTTTCGAGAAAAAAACTCGTTAAATTTCGAGAAAAAAGTCTAAATAATTGTGAGAATAAACTTATTAAATTTCAAGAATAAACAATGACTTTATTCTCGAAATTTTATGAGTTTATCCTCAAGATTGTATTTCGAGTTTTTTTCCCCTAAATTTAATTTCGCATTATAATGACTTTAATCTCAAGTTGGTTTTATTTTTGTATTATTGCTTGGGCCTAATCCTCTTCCGTACTAACCTAACAGTACTACTGTAAATTCATATTTTTACCATAACATATTTTTCATAGGCGTGAACTAGAACTTGATGGACTAGAACTAAACACCATAGAAGCCAAGAAGAGAGTAAAAGTGCAAGTGAGCACGAGTTTGTGTTTGTCAGGTGATCCGGGTGACGTACTGGCACCAGAGAGCGGATGTTCCCGAGGAATCATCTTGGGGACTTGCTGGACGACTGGAGCCTCCTGTAGGACACAGAAGGGTTATTAATGTAACTGTTAAAGGTCATGTTCAGATGAATGTGTGAGCGTGATCTCCAGCTGTCATGTGATATCAGACTCACCTCTCGCAGCCTCCTCTGAGCGTACATCTCTATAAACAACAACAGATCACACTGACATGACTATCTTACTGTAGAACAAATACATTGCACACATATAAAAATGCTCAGTGAGACATTAATACATTTAAAGAGGACCTATTACACCCTTTTACGAAGTCTTAGTGTAGTTTCAGGCTCTACTAGAACAGGTTTTCCAGCTTGAATGTTGATTATTCTCCTCATATTCTCCATTGTTGCGGCTCCTCTCTTCCCAGTCTGTCAGTAACGCTCTGTTTACTTCCTGTCTCTATGAAGCCCCTCCTCCTTAAAAGCACACTGTGCTCGGATTGGTCGGCTGGAGCAGTGTGTTGTGATTGGTCGAGCGCTTCGAGTGTTTTTGGGAAATGTCCCGCCCCTTTCCATAACCGCCAGTTTAACTAACTCAACCAGGCCCCGCCCCTTTATTCTGCGCATTAATTATTATAATGAGGAATATTGTGATGTGTTCGTTCCCGGGAGAAACTCAAGACTACAATGGAGGCGTTTCAGGAGTTCAGAAACACTGACACTGATATAGAGAATTAGGGTACGTTTACATGACATTGATGTACTAAAAGCAGAAAAAGTTTGATAAAAAAATAAATAAATTGCGTACAGTCGACGAAGTTTTAAAAATGACACGGATTTGCAAAAATGATTAAAACGCTGTGTTCTGCGTTCAGGCCAGTAGATGGCGATGTCACTGTGTGCTCTTGTAGACTGAACATGTGATACGCATGCGCATGATGTCACCGGTTTCACAAATTCGTGTTTTTGTAGTTTACACGCAGACGACAACGATATCGCTTTCAATAACGTGCACTTTGAAACCTGTTTTGAAAAGTTTGCGTTTTCAGGCCCTCAAAACGCCGTCGTCGCGTAAAAGAACGACCGAAACACATTTGAAAAAATCCGTTTTTAGTTAAAAATAGACAAAAGCGCAATAGATCCTCTTTAACAAACAATGCAAGTGATTTTATTGTACAATACAATACTATAAATTTTTTAAGAATAAATTTACCTTTATAATTTACAGTAAAAATCGATTTGCATCAAGAAAGTGCGTGCACTTTTACAGTAAAATAGTTTTTTGAAGAGAGCAAGTCACATTACAGGCTCTATCTTTAGAGAGGGCTGTTGGACGGTGTCGTGTTTCTCGTGTCTGTCAAGGTTATTGTGTTGTATTATTAGACTCTCTGTTCACTTTAACACCACAAATAGTGTTGATGCCCTCATCTTAATTTAGAAGGAACACTTTGCTTCCAAGACATCTCGATTCCTGAGGATTTACAGGTGAAACTCGAAACATTAGAATATCGTGCAAAAGTTCATTTATTTCAGTAATCAACTTAAAAGGTGAAACTAATATATTATATAGACTCATTACATGCAAAGCGAGATATTTCAAGCCTTTATTTGTTATAATTGTGATGATTATGGCTTACAGCTTATGAAAACCCCAAAGTCAAAATTTGAATATTGTGAAAAGGTTTTCATATCTGTAAGCCATAATCATCACAATTATAACAAATAAAGGCTTGAAATATCTCACTTTGCATGTAATGAGTCTATATAATATATTAGTTTCACCTTTTAAGTTGAATTACTGAAATAAATGAACTTTTGCACCATATTTTAATGTTTCGAGTTTCTCCCGTATATTAATGTTTGAAACAGAAACATGCATGTATGATCGCTTCTCTGCTTGTTTGCAATGCGTTCGCTCAGGTTATTCGAGCTCATTTGTACCTGCTCTGCTTCCGGTGCGCGCTTGTCTGATGGGTTTCGGAGGAGGAACGTCTTGCACTGGTTTTCCAAGCTCTTCCTCAAATGTCTCGAAGGTGCTTTCATCCATAACTCACCTGAGAGAGAGAGAGAGAGAGAGAGAGAGAGAGAGAGAGAGACACGGCACATAAACTCCAGATGTGTGATGAAACATCTCAAACTGCTGAGGTAAATATTACTGGATTCACGGACACTGCTGAAATACATATTTGATCGTTTCAGAGCTTCAATACAGAGACCCTGTGAAATCACACCGATTTAAAAAATCTTCAGATTTTTAAATTTGTGTTTTAATCTCGATTCCTGAGGATTTACAGGTGAAACTCGAAAAATTTGAATATGGTGCAAAAGTTCATTTATTTCAGTAATTCAACTTGAAAGGTGAAACTAATATATTATATAGACTCATTACATGCAAAGTGAGATATTTCAAGCCTTTATTTGTTATAATTGTGATGATTATGAAAACCCCAAATTCAAAATTAGAATATTGTGAAAAGGTTTTCATATCTGTAAGCCATAATCATCACAATTATAACAAATAAAGGCTTGAAATATCTCACTTTGCATGTAATGAGTCTATATAATATATTAGTTTCACCTTTTAAGTTGAATTACTGAAATAATACGGAAAATACCGTTTACAAATACAGTTTAAAAGCAGTTTTACAGGAACTCGTGATGATAATGTTTGATATCTTCATGTCTTATAGTCACATTTATAAGATTAGAGCTGGACGATAATATAATTTACAATACTTTTGCAACTATATAAACAATCATGCAGTTTAGAAGTGTATGTATCGCCCTATATGTACTGTAAAAATGAGGATAATGTTGGACAAACTTATATATGCACATTTACATAAAGAGCAATAAAACACAGACACCATAAAAAAATTAAAGATACATTGCATTTCTATGTTAATAAATGCAACAGTGTATTTCCGTATTTAAGCTTCATGCGTCGTGAAAAATATCAGGGTTTCGAGTGTCATAGAAAATATTAAAGATTTAAATAAAAAAATTGTGATTTACAAAACTATTTTGTTAATTAAGCTGTGCTCTAAAATATTTAATTTTATTTTTTTTTAAATTATAGTTAAATAATATTGTCCTGTGAGAGCTAAAATATCCCTATAAAATATTTTTTTAATAATCCAAAAAATTGCAGCCACTGTAAAAGCGTAGGTATAAGAATCATATACATTTAAGGAGCAATTTTTTAATTTATCATTTATAATTAACATGTCAAAAAACACTGTAATTCTGGTAGCACTTTAAAATAAGGTCATATAAGTTAACCAACAATGAGCAATACATCTGTTAGTGTTTATTAATCTTTGTTAACATTATTAATAAAAAATAAATTGTTAGTTCATGTCAGTGGCGTAGGTTTGATTTTGAAATTGGTGGGGACGGGGACATCAATATTTAAATATATTTTAAGTTTTGATTGAAATTATTGCTAGGGATATATCAGTGTCACTGGATATTGGTAGGGACACGTCCCTATCGTCCCTACTAAATTCTACGCCCCTGCTTCATGTTAGCTCTGGTCCGTTAAAATAATATTAACAGATGCAACTTTTGTTTTTAATGATGTATCAGTAAGGAAATGCTTTAGAAGTATTTGTCATTGTTAGTTCTTGTTAACAACCTTATTGTAAAGCTTTATTTCTATAGTTCTTTATACAATAGACATTGATTCAAAGCATTTTAACAGTAATAAACATGAAAATAATGATCAATGATGCAAACAGAGTAAAAACAGCTCTCATAATAGTGTCATTATTCAGATCAATTCAGTTCAGCTTTAAAAATCCATTTCTAATCATTATGCAAATGTTTCTCACACAATATCAGTCCTAAAATTACTTATTGTCCCTTCAGTTACACGGTCGTGTCAGCGGCCCCTAAGCTAATAACTAATGATCTTTCCAACGGAAGTGAATCAATCAAAACTAACTTTATCTGGACAATAACTTTATTCTAGAGCGGCTGTAAAGCCTAAACACTCTCTGTTACTGTAATCTCCTGTTATCACTGTAAAGCTGCTGGGAAACTCTATATATTGTTAAAGCACTGTATAAATGAAGCTGACTTGACATGACAGCAGCAAGTTTCAATTCAGTTCAGCATTGAAAATCCCTTTCTAATTATAATGCAAATGTTTCTCACACAATATTAGTCCTAAAATATCTCATTGGACTTCACCTTTGACCTCTGTAACTTAGGCTTACCTGTGTGAAGGTGAGCAGGAGACCCGAGGAGGAGCAGTCGGAGTATGAGAGCGCCGATCCACGGGTAGGACACACACACACACACACACACACACACACACACACACGTGACAGACATGCACAGGTGCAGCGGGATGAAAAAACAAAGCGTGCCATTACAGGACACTGATAATTCCCTGGGATGAAATGTGATTTATTTATGAAGCCTGTCAGGAGTCTTTGCATTACAGCGGGATCTGAAATATTCATCACAGAAGGCTAAACACTAGAACTATAACCTATACACCCTTTTACAAAGTCTTCATGTAGTTTCAGGCTCTACTAGAACAGGTTTTCCAGCTTGAATGTTGATTATTCTACTCATATTCTCCATTGTTGCGGCTCCTTTCTTCCCAGTCTGTCAGTAACGCTCTGTTTAGTTCCTGTCTCTATGAAGCCCCTCCTCCTGAAAAGCACACTGTGCTCTGATTGGTCGGCTGGAGCAGTGTGTTGTGATTGGTCGAGCGCTTCGAGTGTGTTTGGGAAATGTCCCGCCCCTTTCCATAACCGCCAGTTTAACACACTACTAACTAACTCAACCAGGCCCCGCCCCTTTATTCTGCGCATTAATTATTATAATGAGGAATATTGTGACGTGTTCGTTCCCGGGAGAAACTCAAGACTACAATGGAGGCGTTTCAGGAGTTCAGAAACACTGACACTGATATAGAGAATTAGGGTACGTTTACATGACATTGATGTACTAAAAGCAGGAAAAGTTTAATAAAAAAATAAATAAATTGCGTACAGTCGACGAAGTTTTTAAAATGACACGGATTTGCAAAAATGATTAAAACGCTGTGTTCTGCGTTCAGGCCAGTAGATGGCGATGTCACTGTGTGCTCTTGTAGAGTGAACATGTGATACGCATGCGCATGATGTCACCGGTTTCACAAATTTGCATGTTTGTAGTTTATGATATCGCTTTCAAAAACGTGCACTTTGAAACACGTTTTCAAAAGTTTGCGTTTTCAGGCCCTCAAAACGCTGCTGTCGTGTAAATGAACGACCAAAACGCATAAAAAGTTTTCCGTTTTTAGTTGAAAATGCTGTTGTGTAAACGGCCCCTTATAGAACCAGATATAGAAAACTAATAAAAACTATATAGACCTAATTGAAAAATAATAATTACAAAAACCCCCAACAAATGTATTAGGACTTCAACTAAAATAAAAAATGTAGAGTATAAAAATAAAAACTGATTCAAAATATTAATAGTGTCTCCGTGATACTAAAACAACACCGAGCTACTTTAGGAGTTTAAGCACAGGAAGTGACATCGTTTTTTGATGGATCACAGCAGCTCAAACACCAATAAGTGTTGTCAATGAATTTGGTCAATTATGTGACGTTTCCTGGTGTTGATGCTCTGTGAATAAAACATTATGTTTAATCAAATGCATAAAAAAATAAAAAACCGTCCTGGTGTAAATGAACTGTCGATCTCTCACTGAGCAACGGCTTTAGCTCATAATCCGTCCATGCTTGAGGAGAAACAACGGCGTAGAACAAGTCAAGCCAGATACTGTATGTTTGTAACATTTGTATAATGCATCACTTTAATGCATCAGTTGCGTAATTGTGATACTATAAAGGGATAGAGATTCTGTAATCATTTACTCAAAAATGTTGGGTCACTATGTTGGGTTATTTTCCAAAAATGTTGTCTTTTTAATTTTTTTATCTTTGGGTTATTTCTAGCAATAACCCGGCTGTTGGGTTAAATACAGTTAAAAAACAGTTGTTGTTTTTTAACCCAACCACTGGGTTACACATATTGGGTCACTACAATGTTGGGTTAATTTCCAAAAATGTTGTCTTTTTTTAATCTTTGGGTTATTACTAGTAATAACCCGGCTGTTGGGTTAAATACGGTTTTAAAAAACCTGGTTGTTTTTTAACCCAACCTTTGGGTTACACATATTGGGTCACTATGTTTGGTTATTTTCCAAAAATGATGTCTTTTTTATCTTTGGGTTATTTCTAGCAATAACCCGGCTGTTGGGTTAAATGCGGTCTGCTGTGCCGAGGTGAAAGTTGGTTAGGAGAACTGTGTGAATAGTTTTGAAAAAGTGACCTAAGTATTGAGAAATGTGTCCTAGCGACTGTAAAAAACTGTAAAATAATAACCTTTATTTAACCAGGAAAGAAGACTCACTGAGATTGAAATCTCTTTTACGGGTCCTGGCCAAGATAGGCAGCCGAGTTTACACAGACAGTTTTTACATCAAAGTTACGACACACAGAAACATAAAAAACAGAAACATCATTACAGAGACATACACATACAACTGATTAAAAACATTTACACACCATTAAATTACTCTGACGATTGCTTAATAAACATTTAAATTGACTATACAATCCAAGGCTTCGGCATATTTAAGGAGTTTTACCCATCGGTTCTAGCAAAAGGCACACACAGATTGTGGATTGATTCAGAGCGTAATGAGTAATTACCAGGCAATTTCTGTTTATTAATAAGACAGGAAAGATAAGGGGGCACATAGCTTTGTAAATCAACAAATATCAGTGCATTTTTCATCTAATATTCAACGAAGGCTTACTAACCATTTTGTATAGATGTAAATCTGTGTAAAACATCCTAGAGTCGTCCACTAGAGGGCGCTGTACGTCCATAAACTCAGTTACATCTGCAGATCAACACATCTGACCTGAATGTGACTGTTCTGCAGGAACAGAAAATGACACTAAAGTATAACAGAGCATGAGCTGAATAGCAGAGCTAGCTGTGTGTGTGTGTGTGTGTGTAGTGTGTACAATAACACATTACAGGATTGTTTGGTTTTGGTGGTGATAGTGAAATGCTATGTGCTTCTTCCACGTCTGATGTTACAGGTCTTAGTTGCATTAACCTTCATGGCTGATTTGGTTGCGCTTCAGAGGTGAGACAGATGCGTTCTCAGTCTGCTCTCATTAAACGCTGTGTTAAGAGGGTGAGACAGTATTTCGGGTTTCGCAAAAGTGGAAATGGAAATGGCGTCTCTGCGTGACCTTTCCCGGCACAGAACGAGTCCTGGCTGTCAGTGGCGGGCTTTTACTGTCTGAGCATGTTAATTCTCGCTGCATTCAGACGGGTTTGTGTCGCAGGAAAACCTTCAGCGGGTCTTTGAAGAACAGTGAACGTTCCTGTTGCCATTTCACAGATATTTCTCATCCGAACAGCGTTCATTCAGTAACTCCAGCTGATCTTACCCTGAAACATTAGATTATCACACCGCATAAATGCAGATCGACAATAAAAAAAACCTTGTTGTTTTTTTACACATATTGGGTCACTATGTTGGGTTATTTGCCAAAAATACTGGGTCATTTTTTTTATTATCTTTAGGTTATTTCTAGTAATAACCCGGCTGTTGGGTTAAATACGGTTTAAAAAGTTGTTGTTTTTAACCCAACCGTTGGGTTACACATATTGGGTCACTATGTTGGGTTATTTTCCAAAAATGTTCGGTCATTTTCTTTTTTGGTTATTTCTAGTAATAAACCAGCTGTTGGTTTAAAAACAGTTTGAATGCATTGGGTTAAGATAACCCACAGTTGGGAAGATGCTATAACAGTAATAACCTTAAGCTGCTTTGAAACAATCTATATTGTTAAAAGCGCTATATAAATGAAGGTGACTTGACTATAACACCCCATAGTTGGGTTACTCGTTGGGTTATTTTTAACCCAACATTATTAAGTGAGTAAGAAAGCATCTACCAAATGCATACGTAAAACATACATATAGGGGTTCTTTTTTATGCTTCTCCGGATAGATTTATTTTTTGAAAAGTAATTTATGAACTTCTGACTTAAAACCTGATGGTTTCTGAGGTCTAGACTTTCTAAACTGGTTCTAAAGGGCTAAACTGGAATGAACAGCTTTATTGATCGTACTGATATTCTCAAAGCTCTGTTAAATACACACTAATTCAGATTGTTTTATGTTTTTCTTCTGCTCACCAAAGTTGCATTTATCTGATCAAAAATACAGTAAAAATTCTGAAATATTATTGTAATGTAAATTATCTGTTTTCTATGTGAATATACGGTAAAGTGTAATTTATTCCTGTGATCAAAGCTGTATTTCCAGCATCATTACTCCAGTCTTCAGTGTCACATGATCCTTCAGAAATCACTCTAATATGAGGATCTGATGCTCAAGAAACATTTATGATTATTATCAGTGTTGAACACAGTTGATACATTTTATTTTTCAGGATTCTTTGATGAATAGAAAGTTCAAAAGAACAGCATTTTTCTGAAATAGAATCTTTTGTAACATTATAAATGTCTTCACTGTCACTTTTTGATCAATTTAAATGTATCCAAAAAAAAAAAAAGATGTTCTTACTCAGAATATTTGTCTTAAATTTATACTGGAAAACAAGACCGAAATACTGAGTTAGAAAATATATTTCTCTACTTTATTGCAGAATAAAATGTATCAATTTCACCAACGCCCAAAAAAAAAAAAAAAAAAAACGTCAATCCAATCCCTGACTGAAATCATATATATTATATATATAGATATATTACATAGATTAGAAGTCTCTGCGCTCAGACTGATCTCATAAAATTGCGTGTGTATGACACGCCAATTCGTATTTTCATTTTTGGCGTGCTATCAACACGCACAATCGCTTTTCAGCGTGTTTATGAACGCAGTTGACTTAACGTTATTACTGTATATATAAATATATGACCTACCTCCACCCCGTCCCTAAACCTACCCGTCACTGGGGTTAATAGCATTTATGAGTCTTCCCCTACCATCCTAGGGAAAAAAAAATATCGCTCCCCAGATGTAGATCTACATTTTGCTTCGTTTCGCTCGGAAATTTAATGGCGTGTACATACACGCGGAATCACTTGGACATTAATGGCGTAGACATACACGCGGATAGCTCAAAATGCGTATAGATAACACGCCACTTGACTTGAAAGTGGCGTGTCTGTTTACGCAAAAGTCATGATGTCATGTTGGCTGCGCTAACGCTGTCCTGAAGCACGAACACATGCCCTTGATTCGTGAAGGTGTTTGTCTGTTCAGTGAAGGGTAAGAAAGTGGGCTAACATCACATATTCTCAATACACAAACCCAAACTACAGCGGGTCTTTACTCACTGTGAGGAATGACACTGTTCTCTGTTCGTCACAGAGGACACGAGCTGAGCGCTGGTAAACCAGACCTCGTCCCAGGACACGGGACTGCACAGATGGGTCGCGAGCGCTGTGATCTCTGGCAAGGACGAGGAACCGGAGCTACGAGAGACATGATGCTCTTTCTCCAGATTTAAAGGATTAGTTCAGAATTAAAATGTCCTGATAATTTACTCTCCCGCACGTCATCCAAGATGTTCATGTCTTTCTTTCTTCAGTTTTTTAACCCAACCGTTGGGTTACACGTTGGGTCACTATGTTGGGTTTTTTCCTAAAAAGTTGGGTCCTTTTTTATTTTTATCTTTGGGTTATAACCCAGCTGTTGGGTTAAATACGATTTGAATGCATTGGGTTAAAATAACCCACAGTTGGGAAGATGCTATAACAGTAATAACCTTAAGCTTACCCGCGTCATCCAAGATGTTCATGTCTTTCTTTCATCAGTGGGAAAGAAATGAAGGTTTTTGAGGAAAACGTTCCAGGATGTTTCTCCATATAGTGACTTCAATGGTCCAACGGGTCGAAGGTCCAGATGTGAGTTTCAGTGCAGCTTCAAAGTCTCGACACGATCCAGCCGAGGAATAAGAGTCTGATCTAGACAAACCAGCGGACATTTATAACACAATACACATTTACATGTAGGTGAACTTGAAAAATGAGAATATCGTGCAAAAGTTCATTTATTTCAGTAATTCAACTTAAAAGATGAAACTAATATATTATATAGACTCATTACATGCAAAGTGAGATATTTCAAGCCTTTGTTATAATTGTGATGATTATGGCTTACAGCTTATGAAAACCCCAAATTCAAAATTAGAATATTGTGAAAAGGTTTTCATATCTGTAAGCCATAATCATCACAATTATAACAAAGGCTTGAAGTATCTCACTTTGCATGTAATGAGTCTATATAATATATTAGTTTCACCTGTATATACTTTTAAGCACTAATGCTGATCTTGCTCTAGCTGTGATGCGACACACATTACGTGATCAGGTTGAAAGGTCAAGCGCGACGTAGGCGGAAGAACAGACCCAGTGTTTACAAAGCGAACGTGCGAAGACAAACGAGATTAACAAAAAATAAAATAAAAGGTAAAACAACGATGTCGAACGTTTTTTAAGTTGGAGGAGAAAACGAGATGGAGTTGTTCGTCTTTTTTGAACCGGAACCCGCGTGACCTTCCAACCTGATTGCATAATGTAATGTATTAATTAATAATACATGCATTAATAATGTAGTGCTCTTATGAGTGTGTGAATGTGGATCTGCTTGTCTCAAACGCTGAGGATGTCTCTATCCTTCATTTTTGCTCAATAGCTTTTAATCAGTTGGTGTTTTAAGTGATTGTTTTTTTATAAAAAACACAGAGTGTCACAGCACTGACTGTTAACAATATCTATTGTCTCATCATCTCAGACTAAACAAATGTCTTTTTTTAGATATTTTGTTTAAGTGTCATTTTTGGATCTAAAAAGTGTGGCTGAAGTAAATACAAATACTGTATTTGACTGTACGCTAGCGTTCAAAAGTTAGCGCTTTAGTATTTTATTCATCAAGGATGCATTAAATTAATCAAAAAGTGACAGTAAAGACATTTATAATGTTACAAAAGATTCTATTTCAATTAAATGCTGTTCTTTTGAACTTTCTATTCATCGAAGAATCCTGAATCACGGTTTCCACTTAAATATGAACTGTTTTCTACACTGATAATAATCATAAATGTTTCTTGAGCATCAGATCCTCATATTAGAGTGATTTCTGAAGGATCATGTGACACTGAAGACTGGAGTAATGATGCTGAACATTCAGCTTTGATCACAGGAATAAATTACACTTTACTGTATATTCACATAGAAAACAGATGATTTACATTACAATAATATTTCACCATTTTTACTGTCACTTTCAAAACATAACAAATCTTACCCAACCCGAAACACTTAACTGTAGTGTAGATGTACTTATGGCTGTTTTTGCATAATATCTACAGTGAATAATAACCAATTCATGTGTTTTTAATATATATACACACATTTGCTGTTTAATGTTGAGTTTATGTTTGCAGTGATTTTGAATTTCCTGCATTTGTGAGTTTAAGATCCTCAGGTAACGTCACAGATCCACTGGCTCATGTGGAACAATGCTTTATTGATCAAGGCTAATGCTTTATCTTTAATGTCCTTACCTTTACTAATACATCACCGTCACAGTCTCACCGAAGGGCTGTGTGCACAACACCGGTTCAACTACAAACGTTAAAAGTTTTATGTGTTTAGGCCGTTCATTTACAAGTCAATGGGTGCCTGAAAACTCTGAAAAAGTTTTGAAAACGGGTTTCAAAGTGCAATTTTTTGAAAATCTTAAATCTCAGTGTAAACAACGAAAATGTGAAGCTGTGAGAACGATGACGTCATGCACATGCGTACCACATGTTCAGTCTATGGTGTTTCGTCGCCATCTACTGGCCTGGCTGCAGAATGCAATGCTTTTAGGCGTTTGCGCGTGTCCGTGTGTATGGGGATCGTGAAGTGCACTTATTCAGGCATCAAAGATTCAATTATTGTTGTGCAGAAAAAATATATTTACATTGTTAACGACCTCGCTTGCGACCCTATACAATGGAAAATCGGGCATTCTTTTATCATTTATTTTTTTTTTCTTGTTATATTGTTTATGATGAATTGATCGAGGGACACTTAGAGGATGAGGGAGGTGAATGACGTCCCGGGACACTAAAGACCTGAGGTATGCGTTTAAGGGTTAATAAAGTTTATGGTTGCAAAACTTTTAGCAATTTTAACTTTTTTTTTTTTAAAGGTAATTTAAAAAAAGTTTACATCTTACAATTTTTCTTGGGATTCTGTTTACAGCTCATAATTTTTACTTTTTTCTTGGAATTCTGAGTTTAATCATAATGTTTACTTATTTTGGAATTCTGAGTTTGTATCTCACAATTTTTACTTTTTCCTTGGAATTCTGAGTTTATCTCATAAATATTACTTTTTTCTTGCAATTCTGTTCACATATTTACTTTTTTGGAATTGTGAGATGTAAACTCCTTTTCTGTTGTTTTTTCCCCCGCCACTGAATAAAAAGGTAATTGTAAGTTAACAACTACAAATCTGCCGGTCTGAGTATTTCACAATCTGCTCAGTTACTGGGATTTTCACGCACAACCATTTCTAGGGTTTACAAAGAATGGTGTGAAAAGGGAAAAACATCCAGTATGCGGCAGTCCTGTGGGCGACAATGCCTTGTTGATGCTAGAGGTCAGAGGAGAATGGGCCGACTGATTCAAGCTGATAGAAGAGCAACTTTGACTGAAATAACCACTCGTTACAACCGAGGTATGCAGCAAAGCATTTGTGAAGCCACAACACGCACAACCTTGAGGCGGATGGGCTACAACAGCAGAAGACCCCACCGGGTACCACTCATCTCCACTACAAATAGGAAAAAGAGGCTACAATTTGCAAGAGCTCACCAAAATTGGACAGTTGAAGACTGGAAAAATGTTGCCTGGTCTGATGAGTCTCGATTTCTGTTGAGACATTCAGATGGTAGAGTCAGAATTTGGCGTAAACAGAATGAGAACATGGATCCATCATGCCTTGTTACCACTGTGCAGGCTGGTGGTGGTGGTGTAATGGTGTGGGGGATGTTTTCTTGGCACACTTTAGGCCCCTTAGTGCCAATTGGGCATCGTTTAAATGCCACGGCCTACCTGAGCATTGTTTCTGACCATGTCCATCCCTTTATGGCCACCATGTCCCCATCCTCTGATGGCTACTTCCAGCAGGATAATGCACCATGTCACAAAAATCATTTCAAATTGGTTTCTTGAACATGACAATGAGTTCACTGTACTAAAATGACCCCCAAAGTCACCAGATCTCAACCCAATAGAGCATCTTTGGGATGTGGTGGAACGGGAGCTTCGTGCCCTGGATGTGCATCCCACAAATCTCCATCAACTGCAAGATGCTATCCTATCAATATGGGCCAACATTTCTAAAGAATGCTTTCAGCACCTTGTTGAATCAATGC
>CM060592.1:52557975-52582975 GCA_030578255.1 Tiaroga cobitis | reverse complement strand
ACGGCGGCATCCATCTTTGTAATGTAGGCTACAAAATCTGCTTCAAAATCCCAGCGCTGTCATCATTGGTAAAGCCCGCCCCAACGTTTCTGATTGGTGCCTCAATTTCGACGGATTGGAAATGGGCTTGAATGAGCTCTCGGCCAGACAAATTTTCAGAGTTAGTTAAGTTGTCTGAGTTTTCCCAGGCTACACTGCATGTATTCACACTGCACATTCGTTGCACATTTTGGCAAATGCATACATGCATATTATTTTATGCATACTGTAAAATGGCATACTGCACATAGTATGTATACTTTGTACTGCAGTATACACATTGTTCGCTGCACATCTATGCATACTGAAAAATTGCATAATGTGCATAGTGTATACTTCATACTGTTGTTCAATACATGTTCGCTGAATATTTTGGCAAATGCATGCATGTTAGTCTATGCATACTAAAAATGTGCATACTGTGCATAGTATACTGCAGTATGCATATTCACTACACATTTTGGCTTTAAGTATGAACAATATGATGATGTTTGACTTGACACACACCACTAATAGAAATTAGAAATTGATGTAGAATTTAATTTGTCACTGTTAGTGATTGTAATACAGTGGAGCCACTCTTCTCAGAGGGCCTGTTGTTCTTCTGGATCGTCTGTACACCCTTCACATTTCCTGAGAGCTGTTCAGACACACTCGTTTCCTCTTCATGTAGCCGTCTGGAGAACAGCCTCTCTTTGATGCTCCTCGTTCTGCCTTTATTGTTTAGTTTTGTACATATTTATTCTGCTCATCTCTCGCTGTGAAACAGAAGTTAAAAGAGCCGTCCTCGACGCAGGGAATATTAGAGCGCGCACGTGATGGAAACCAGCATTTCTGTGAGACATTTATATGTCTTCTGTAAGGATGTTCAACTAAGTATATAATAGAAATGTACACCTACACACCGCTTAGTGCATACTGTACTACCTTTTTATATAATATGTTGAAAATAAACCTAGTATGCATTCATTGCAGCAACACTGAAGTCATGAGTTTGATTCTCAGGGAATGCATGAACTGATAAAATGCATAACTTGAATGCAACAAGTCTGCAAATCTGCCATATGCATAAATGCAATGCTACATTACTGTCACTCACTATGTTAAATTAAATAGGTGTCATCTCAGGAATAAATATGGTGATGTTGCATTTTCAATCAAATTTTGTGCCAAATTGTATTTTTTGGCTGTCCGATCAAATTCCGTCACTCTCAAAATACAGGGTCGGTGTATTGAATTATGGTTGCGTGTTCTGTTCTGTGTATGCATATTGTTCATTTGACATTCTTGCCAAATGCATACATGTATATTAGTTTATTCATACAATAAATTGCATACTGTGTACACTACATATACTTCATACTGCAGTATATACATTGTTCGCTGCACATTTTGGCTCATGCATACATGCAAATTAGTCTACATACTGAAAATTGTATAATGTGCATAGTATATATACTTTATACTGTAGTATGTGTATTGTTCGTTGGACATTTTGGTATATGCATACATGCACATTACTCTATGCATACTGAAAAATTGCATACTGTGTACACTATATTTGCGTCACTGGAGTGTAGACATTCTTTACTACACATTTTGGCTAATGCATACATGCAAATCAGGTTATGCATACTGAAAAATTGTATACTGTGCATAGTATATATACTTAGTTTATAATGTAGTATGCGTATTGTTCACTGCACATTAGTCTATGCATTCTGAAAAATTGTATACTGTGCATAGTATTTATACTTTATACTGTAGTATGTGTATTGTTCGTTGCACTTTTGGTAACTGCATACATGCACATTACTCTATGCATACTGAAGTATGACACTGTGTACATATATACTTCATACTGGCGTATAGACATTGTTTTCTGCACATTTTGGCCAATGCATACATGCAAATGAGGTCATGCATACTGAAAAATTGTATACTGTGCATAGTATATATACTTAGTTTATACTGTAGTATGTGTATTGTTCACTGGACATTATATGCATACTGAAAAATTGCATACTATATACTCCATACTGCAGTATAGACATTGTTTCCTCCTGCACATTTTTGAACATGCATACATGCAAATTAGTTTCCAATCAGTCAGATTTGCCCATTTCCCATACAGTTCATGGCAACCCGAGACTCTGAGAAGATTAAATATCGGATTAAACATTGTGGCATGACCGTAAAGTGCAAAACTCTTAACACTGCTCTGATAATAACATGAATATTTATTTTTACTAATAACTTCTGAATTGCTTTGACTTTGAAATGTCTTAATCATCACATGAAGCGTCTCTAATCCCTTTATGAGGAGCTCATCGGAGTCGAGCATTGCGAACATATCAGTTCTGAAGTTGCGCACTGGAATTAGCCCGATCCCAGTTCAGCTGACACGTCTTTGTCCCTTCAAAGTGCCTTTTGATGTGTGTGTGTGTGTGTGTTTCAGGCAGGCTGAGCTACTCTCCATGACCTTGTCGGCCTGCTAATTCTCTCCAGAGTCGCTGGCGCACATGAAGTTGATCAGCGTATCGGAGAGGCTTTGCATCAGATGCATGCAGAGCTCAGGACTCTTATCAACCAGTCAATTACGAGCATTACCCATCCTGACAGCGTTCTGATTCACGCCGAGCCTCACACGGGCCACAGATGAAGAGATGCTAATTAATTACGCACTGCCCCCTCGAGACTGGCCTACAATCTCTCGGCAAATTGCTCCGTCGATATGTGCGCTTTCACTCGTCCTGACTTCTGTCTCAGCGCATCGGTGGAGCTCTGTTTACCTTTTTTATTATTATTAACCAAACCAGTCTAGGGCGATTCTCTGGACTCTCTAGATTAATAATTATCGAAAAAAAATCGAACTTTTGCATTTGGGTGGCTGTAACAGGGTCATTTAGAAAATCCTAAAGGAAGACTCAGAACTTCACAAAAACTGGTGAGCATATGTGTCATAACATGCTGAAGAAGCATGCAAAGTTTCATGGAGATCGGACCATAGGTGGCGCTATATCTGTCAAAAAGCTTTAAAACCATATATTTTCTATTGTAAATTGCCTGTATTGGCTGTAAATGGTCTTTTCCATCTATGATGTCAGTGGTTAAATGCTTGCTAAATAAAACTTAATATCTTTAATGCTTATGTGCTTAAAGTCCCCATGAATTCAAAATTGACCATACTTACTTTGTTTGCCTAAATTGATGGTTTTGTGGTGAACAGTTCATCCATGCAAGTCAATCCACACAAAAAAAAACATTTTGGCTTCGTAATCTTTAATCAAAATCGGAAATGTCCCCTCCCCTCTGCGTTCACGGTTCACGGGGACTTTAAAGGCCTTAAATGCTTGAATGCTTAGGTCATTTAGCATCTTAAGTAAATGTAACTTATTTAAAGGTGCAGTGTGTCATTTCTAGCACCATCTAGCGGTGAGTTTGAGAACTGCACCCAACAGAAGTTACGTGGCCGACAGGAAGTGATGTCATCGCCTGAGACAGCAGAGAGTAGCCAGTTCAGCAATGAGGTTTCTTTACAAAGATAAATTAAGAAATTATGTTTAATTATTCAGTAAAACGATGTTATTGCGAATATTATTGTGACTTGTTCATCATTGCGTCAGTGTTTTATTCGCTGACTTTAGCAGCTTCTTTACATGAAGAACAACATAGTGACGAAACGCGTTTGTCCGTTCAGGGCCACCGTAGAAACATGTTACATTGAAACATGACCTCATTAAGTAAGGTCTTTATACACCACTGAAAACATAGTTACTTATGTGTGTGATTAATATTGCACAACAGATCCTCTGAAATATTACACAATGCACGTTTAATAATTTTTAGATATTTGTACTGGAAAATAAAAGTAGGCCTACTGAATAAGAAAATATTTTTTGCAGTGTTGGGTTTGGAAGAGATCCATGGAGTCTGAGGTAACATTTTGCATGTCTTTACCCTTCTATTCTCCACGTTTGAAGTGTTAGTTATATATGATTGTTATGTATGCCGTCTCTCTCTGTCGTCTTGTCCTCTTCCTCCGTCGGGACACCGCTGTGTCCTCTGGGTCTGTAATCGATAGCTCGTTTCACACGCACTCACTCTCTATTGATAGACTCGCCGACTGAATCGTCTCCACAGCTGTCAGTCAAACCGAGTCTGTATGAGTGTGTGTGTGTGTGTGTGTGTGTGTGTGAGAGAGAGAGAGAGAGAGAGAGTCTGTATGAGTGTGTGTGTGTGTGTGTGTGAGAGAGAGAGAGAGAGAGAGTCTGTATGAGTGTGTGTGTGTGTGTGTGTGTGTGTGAGAGAGAGAGAGAGAGAGAGAGAGTCTGTATGAGTGTGTGTTTGCTCAGTGTCCTTGAGTTTGTGTTTCGTGTCTTTGAGGTCACGTCATCATATCAGCAATGACAAGTCAAACTGTCAGCTCCATGATTGGATTATAGTGTAAGATTGTGATGTTAATATATATCAAATGCACTACTGTTAAAATGATCTTTTTAACAGTAGTGTGTGTGTGTGTGAGAGAGAGAGAGAGAGAGAGAGAGAGAGAGGAGTGTGTGTGTGTGTGAGAGAGAGAGAGAGAGAGAGAGAGGAGTGTGTGTGTGTGTGAGAGAGAGAGAGAGAGAGAGAGAGAGAGAGAGAGAGAGAGAGGAGTGTGTGTGTGTGAGAGAGAGAGAGAGAGAGAGAGAGAGAGGAGTGTGTGTGTGTGTGAGAGAGAGAGAGAGAGAGAGAGAGGAGTGTGTGTGTGTGTGAGAGAGAGAGAGAGAGAGAGAGAGAGAGAGAGAGAGAGAGAGGAGTGTGTGTGTGTGTGAGAGAGAGAGAGAGAGAGAGAGAGAGAGAGAGGAGTGTGTGTGTGTGTGTGTGTGTGTGTGAGAGAGAGAGAGAGAGGAGTGAGTGTGTGTGTGTGTGTGTGTGTGTGTGAGAGAGAGAGAGAGAGAGAGAGTTTTGTGTTTGTGTGTGTGTGAGAGAGAGAGAGAGAGAGAGGAGTGTGTGTGTGTGTGAGAGAGAGAGAGAGAGAGAGAGAGAGGAGTGTGTGTGTGTGTGTGTGTGAGAGAGAGAGAGAGAGAGAGAGAGAGTTTTGTGTTTGTGTGTGTGTGAGAGAGAGAGAGAGAGAGAGAGAGAGAGAGAGAGAGAGAGAGGAGTGTGTGTGTGTGTGTGTGTGTGTGTGTGTGTGTGTGTGTGTGAGAGAGAGAGAGAGAGAGTGTGTGTGTGTGTGTGTGTGTCTATGGGTGTGATGTTAATATTTCAAAAGCACAACTGTTAAAAAGGTATCTTTAATATATATATATATATTCTTTTAATACTTTTATTCATCAAGGACACATTAAACTGATCAGAAGTGTGAGTAAAGACATTTATAATGTTGCAAAAGATTCTACTCTAAACACTGTTCTTTTGAACTTTCTATTCATCAAAGAATCCTGAAAATAAAATGTGTCACAGTAACATTTTCAACATTGATAATAATCATAAATGTTTCTTGAGCAACAGATCCTCATATTAGAGAGGGTGACCAACGGTCCTGTCCTGGCCGTCTGGCTGTTTTTTATAAAGTGATGAAAATGTCCTGGTTTTCAAAAAGCTGCTGGGAAAGATCAGCTCTACAGCAAAATATAGACGGGCAAACAAGGAGGATGAGGAAGAAAAACAGGATAAGAGGAAGAAAACTAAAGATATAAATATATTTTCTTAGTTTGTTTTTGTAAGTTTGTGAGAGCTATTTTTGTTCAATTTGGAGGTATTTCTTTTAGTTATTCATTATTTATTTATTTATCTTTCTAATACAGAAGAGACATTATTTCTATCATTATTTCATTCATTATTTTTGAAACCTGTCATAATAAAACATGTTGAGTAACCTCTGAGAAGCCTACCTGAACTTGTCTTGTAATATAACAATTTTCTATCCACACAGAGGAGCCATAGCCTACTTTAAATGTATTGAAATTAATAAGGCATCTTTACGGAGCCCCCCTAGTCCCACTTTGTCAAAAAAATTTATTATAACTATCTCGTGGCCTCAAGATAGAGATACTATCTTGAGGCCACGAGATAGTTATAATAAATTTTTTTGACAAAGTGGGACTAGGGGGGCTCCGTACATCTTTGAGTAAACTTCGAGTATCATTTGAGTATCTGTTTGCCGGGCCGAGTGTCCTGGTTTTTGGTAATCAAAATATGGTCACCCTACATTAGAGTGATTTCTGATGGATCATGTGACACTGAAGACTGGTATAAACGAAATATATATATATAATGTGTATATATATATATATATCAATAATGTCTCGTTCTGTGAGCATGATCTGTTATATCAACACGGCTCTTCAGTGACAGTGTTTGTGTGTGTGTGTGTGTGTGTGTGTGTTTGTGTGTGTGTGTGTGTAAATGACAGGCTGCAAAACTGCGGCTGCGTTTGAAAAGATGCTTTCAGTCGGTGTAATTATAGTGTAATTATGTGCAATCATCAGTCAGAGGAGTCCAGCGCATCAATACTGCAGTGTGTACTGGACCACGAGTGTGTATGCCGGACCACGAGTGTGTATGCCGGACCACGAGTGTGTATGCCGGACCACGAGTGTGTATGCCGGACCACGAGTGTGTATGCCGGACCACGAGTGTGTATGCCGGACCACGAGTGTGTATGCCGGACCACGAGTGTGTATGCCGGACCACGAGTGTGTATGCCGGACCACGAGTGTATATGCCGGACCAGGAGTGTGTATGCCAGACCACGAGTGTGTATGCCGGACCATGAGTGTGTATGCCGGACCACGAGTGTGTATGCCGGACCACGAGTGTGTATGCCGGACCAGGAGTGTATATGCCGGACCAGGAGTGTGTATGCCAGACCAGGAGTGTGTATGCCGGACCACGAGTGTGTATGCCGGACCACGAGTGTGTATGCCGGACCACGAGTGTGTATGCCGGACCACGAGTGTGTATGCCGGACCAGGAGTGTATATGCCGGACCAGGAGTGTGTATGCCAGACCAGGAGTGTGTATACCGGACCATGAGTGTGTATACCGGACCAGGAGTGTGTATACCGGACCAGGAGTGTGTATACCGGACCAGGAGTGTGTATACCGGACCAGGAGTGTGTATACCGGACCAGGAGTGTGTATGCCGGACCAGGAGTGTGTATACCGGACCAGGAGTGTGTATGCCGGACCAGGAGTGTGTATACCGGACCAGGAGTGTGTATACCGGACCATGAGTGTGTTTCACACGCATGATGAGATGAGATGCTCTGTGAAGTCTTGTGCGTGTGTGTGTGTGTGTGTGACATTTTCAGATTGGACAGTTTTGTTTTACAGCTGCTCTTGGTAACCATTTAAGTATTTTTATTATTATTTGTATTGTTATTTTAGTATTATTAATATGCTTTTTTAGTAGTTATTAATATTTTGGATTGCCTTTTATTTCTGTTATATTTTTCTCATTTAAATAGTTAAAGCAATGTAAAAACATGTTGTCATAACTCATTGATAATATAATTTTTTTAACAGTGTGTGTGTGTACACACACACACAGTAAGTTGTTTTTATATAAATTAATACTTTTATTCATCAAGGATGCATTAAAATGATCAAAAGTGACAGTAAAGACATTTATAATGCAACAAGATTATTTCAAATAAATTTCTATTTCAAATAAAAGCTGTTTTTTATTTTATTTCTATTCTTCAAAAAATCCTGAAAATTAAAATCTATCACGATTTACACAAAAATTCTGCTTTGAACACAGTTATAAATAACATATTCACACAGAAAAGTTATTAAACTGTAATAATATTACAGTTTTACTGTATTTTTGATCAAATAACTGCAGCTTCGGTGAGCAGAAGAAACTCTTCTTGCAAAAACATAAAAACAAATCTCAGCCCCAAACTTTGGAAGTTTATAAGTTTTTCAGATCACAAAAAAGCAAGACAGAATATATGAATTAGTTTGTTGATAATTATTGTTATTCTGTGTTGTGGTTGTCGTCTCTGAAGGAATCAGCTGTGT
This sequence comes from Tiaroga cobitis, assembly GCA_030578255.1. Lineage (NCBI taxonomy): Eukaryota > Metazoa > Chordata > Actinopteri > Cypriniformes > Leuciscidae > Tiaroga > Tiaroga cobitis. Next base: position 52,574,923 of record CM060592.1, on the reverse strand, counting down.
TTCTGCAGTTCACTTCCTTCTTTAGCCACACACAACTTATACGTGTTGACATTGTTGTGTGATCGATCCTCTGTGTCAGTGTGTGTGTGTGTGTGTGTGTGTGTTATCCGTTAGATAAAGCCTCTCTCCTTCTCTGTGTTTGAGTGATTGTGGTGTGAAACCCCATCAGTATCTCAGATCAAACACTGATGGAGGATCAGCATCTAACCGACTCGCTCCACACATCACCCAGCGCATGTGGACTGAACGTGTGTGTGTGTGTGTGTGTGTGTGTGTGCTGTAGGTAAGAACAATCAGAAGCCAAATCAGTTTTTCTCAAATTCACTAATTGTTTCTTTTTATCACAAATGAGCTCTAATAATCAAATATAATCAATAGAGGACAAATGCTGTTTCAAAAACGATCCCAGATAACAGGGAACGTTCTGCCAAGGTTCTCTGAAAGTTATGAACAAACGTTCTTTCAGTAACATTAATAGAATTATATCTGGTCTTTATTAATGTTCTAAAAACGTTCATGGAATGCTTTATTTCTTTATCGTTTTCAGTTGGACTCCGTTTAAAGTTTTTTTTAAATGTTACTAGTTTCGGAATGTTCATTCAGTAACAATCCCATAATGTTTGAAGAATGATGACATGGAATGTTCCTTTAACATTTGCATAGCCAAAAAAAAAAAAACATTCTTTTTTTTAATTGAATAAGCTGAATGTTCAGAAATAATGTTTTCACAACTTAAAGGCACAATATGTATTTTTTTCTGCTTTAAAAATAGCAAAAATAACTGTATCTATGTTATATATTTCTATGAGATATGTACTTACATTATCCCGACAGTTTCCACCAACTTTCAAATCCGGAGAAATGTATAGTTTAATTCGAAGACACGGGCCGTTTCTTGTCGCCCGTCTATGGCGTCATATAACCTTTGACTCCTCTATTTTCTCGAACTTCCTGCGGAACCCCCGAACACAAAGGGGAACACCGGACTACCGCCAATGAAAGAAAAGAAAACGACGTAGAAAAAAAAGTAGTGGCTAGTATCATTTTGCAACTGCACCAAACTTGAGGGGGGTTTGGCTGCACGCGCAGGATCTCTCGCTCCTTACCTCTCTGACATCGTGCGCGTGCGCGGTTAGGAGCTCAACATCTGTCCCGCATGCACGCTCGCTCTAGATTACAGGATATTTGAACTAATTTGAGGTAAAACTAATCGATCACGAGTGGCTCAACAGGTAGATCTATAGATAAACTCATCTTTCTGGCTTTGACCGACCAGGTTGACAGCGTGAGAAATCGGGGGTGTGTGTGAGAGCGTGAGGATTGGCTCAATTGCGTGAGTCTCGCGCTGAATGCGTGAGAGTTGGCAGCCCTGTAAGTTATGAACCACGATTACGCTTTGCCTGCACGTTCTGCTGCTGGAGCCGGCTCAAAGCGCAGACGTTAGGGTGACCAACAGTCCTGACATGTCCTGTCTTCACGTTCTGTCCTGGCTGTTTTAATAAAGTGATGAAAATGTCCTTGTTTTAAAAAAACTGCTGGCCGAGTGTCCTGGTTTTTGGTAATCAAAATATGGTCACTCTAGCAAACGTACGGGTGAAAAATATGACCCGAGAAGGGTTTGGGACAGGAGAAGAAGCATGACACGGGTAAACTGTAGGGTTGCATTTAAAAAATGTAGAGAGCTTCGTGACAAGCTAAATATACAGAGAGATGCCGATCTCGCTTGCATTCTAATAAACAGCCAAGCACCCATTCAGCTAACTATATCTATCCGTATATTTTGTGAAATGATGTCATGTGTAAAACGCAGATGGGCTAGCTCTCATTTAGCTATAATGTAAATTCATATTTGTTCTATATATAGCTGGATAAATTAGCTTCATATGCAGTTCACTAACGTTATCTTGTTCGATATCATAGTATAAACGTAATTATATTTTTAACGAAAGGTGACCGTGTTTTTTTAAACATCTATTTATACTGGCTAGATGGAATATTGATTCAATAGGGGTCTGATAATTCATATATCTCTCTGTTCGGAAAGACGTGATTATCAAAATACATAGTTAGAATGAGTGAGGAATGTGGGGAATGACAGATCGCGCGTGTTCCAATGAACATCGTATCGCTGGTTCGCGCGAGCTCGTTCTCGCTCTCCCTCTCTCTCTCCCTCAGAGGGCTGGTAGTCATTGACACACTCTAAAAATGCTGGGTTGTTTTAACCCAACTTTGGGTCAAATATGGGCCAACCCAACCATTGGGTTTTTTTTATTACATTTTTAACCCAACGTTTGGGTGTGTCCATATTTGACCCAAAGTTGGGTTATAACTCCCGTGAGCCCACGCACTTTCATCAAAGTACATCTTTTGTTATTATTTAGATCGAGTGCCCCCTGGTGGCCAAAAATTAAATACTGTACGTTTAATAAGAACTTTAGCAGAACATTCTTAGAACATATCGTCTCCTCGATCTCAACAATAACAAGACACACACCATCTGCTATAAAAAGCTATTCATGTTCATTTTATAACTCTTTATAACAACAATTGACTCGTTTGAATTGCTCCTGATGAAACATCTGAGACAATGAGTAACACTTTATCATAAGATCTCATTTGTTAACATTAGTTAAAGTCCCCCTGTGAGGAAAATCCAGCTTTTATTGTTGTTTATGTGTCTATGTGTCTGGTGTTATTAATATGCTTTAAGACAAACCATGTGTAAATTCATTTTAGTATTTTCTCCTTAAAACTGCAGTGAATCTACAGTCGGCAGTCAATAATTGTATCCTTTAAACTCATCTTTGATCATGAAAATTAAAATTTTCCTTAAAATATCTTGAATGTAACTTGACACCCTTGTCTCGTTTAGTATGCGTGGATCTATGAATATGCAAATGAGCCCCGCCTCCACTCACTCACTCAGTTCAGAGATCCACTGGTTGACGATCACACGTTGATCTGATTGGTTACAAGGTCGTTTGTGACGTCAGAAACACCAGCGATTTCAAACAGTGTTTTTGAGACTGTCTTTGGTTCACTGCAGTTTTAAGCAGGAAATACTCAGCAATGCTGTCGACTTATGAACTTACACACGGTGTGTCTTAAAGCGTATTAAAAAGCATAAACAACATTAAAAGCTGGAGTTTTACCACAGGGGGACTTTAAAATAAAAAAGTTGTATCTGTCAAAGGGAGTTTGACGTGGATTTTTTTTTTGTTATTTTAATGTTCCTTGAGATTCACTTGTAATAATCTTTATTGTACAAAAAAAAAAAAAAAACCAAATACATATGCAAAAAAAAACAACAACGTATTTTCAACCCTCATTCTGAGTCTCTGTCTGAAATTATCAGTTTTAAGGCGCGGCTCCTTTAAGGCTGGTCAGTAAACGCCCACTGTTATGATTGGCCAACATTATTACATAGGAAACCGTATCAACGCTTATCTCAACGTGTCATTTACAGATACAAATCTGCAGTCAAACTCTCCGAACAAACATATAATCCTCAGACGGGATCCGGGACGCCATTATAATAAACCATCCATTTGTTTCCGTCGCTGGAATCAAATGAAAATGACCTGCATGTCTGAAAAATTGTGGTATTATCTCAAAATGTGCTGAAATATGAAGTCTCTCTCTCTCTCTCTCTCTCTCTCTCTCTCTGTCTCTCAGTAATCATGTGTTCCTCCTCTCCGTCTGTATTCTCTCTATCTCTCTCTCTCTCTCCTCCTCTGTTTCCAAGCTTCACTCGCTCGGTTCAGTCGCCCGCAGTGATTAATCGCCGATTTGCAATAATAAACACACACACACTCTGACAAATAGCCAATCACACACTTCTTTATCTCCCTCTCGCAGGCACACAGAGAGCGTCAGATCTGCTTTAAGAGCCACAGATGAGTGTGTGTGTGTGTGAGTGAGTGTGCGTGTGTGGTTGTGTGTGTGTGTGACGTATTTTGATGTGATTTCTGTGCTGATTTACATGGAGGACTGTTTATGTGGATTGACGGCCTCTTACTGGAGACTGTTGTCGTTTAGGCTCGTGTTTCCCGGTGTTTCTCAGTGTCTGTACTCTTCTATTTCTGGCCTTCATGACTCAATCTTCCTCCTCTGGGCTTTTCTCTGACACCATGTTCTCAGACGTGATGTGAGGTTTGTTCGTCCTACTGTCTGTCGGAGAGAATCGCTCTCTGCTAGTGTTAGTGTGTTAAAGGGTTAGTTCACCCAAAAATGAAAATTAAGTCATTAATTACTCACCCCCATGCTGTACCAACCCCGTAAGACCTTCGTTCGTCTTCGGAACACAAATGAAGATATTTATGATTAAATCTGACAGCTGGATCACTCCTCCATAGGCTCCCTAAGGGATTGAATCCGGACGGCCCAGAAAGTCATTAAAGAAAATGTTTAAATATTCCATGTCACAACAGTGGCTCAACTATAAGTTTATCAAGCGACGAGAATACTTTTTGTGCGAAAAAAACAAACAAAAATAACGACTTTATTCGACTATTCCTTTTCTTCCTTGTAGGCCTGAAACGAGACTTCAAGAGATTTCCACGACGCATGCGCGAGAATTGCGATCTCCTTCAACTACTTCAGTTCAGTTCTCGCGCGCGCGTCGTGGAAATCTCTTGAAGTCTCGTTTCAGGCCTACAAGGAAGAAAATAGTCGAATAAAGTCGTTATTTTTGTTTGTTTTTTTCGCACAAAAAGTATTCTCGTCGCTTGATAAACTTATAGTTGAGCCACTGTTGCGACATGGAATATTTAAACATTTTCTTTAATGACTTTCTGGGCCGTCCGGTGTCATTCCCTTAGGGAGCCTATGTAGCAGTCATAAACCTCTCACATTTAATCATAAATATCTTCATTTGTGTTCCGAAGATGAACGAAGGTCTTACAGGGTTGGTACAGCATGGGGGTGAGTAATTAATGACTTAATTTTCATTTTTGGGTGAACTAACCCTTTAATGCAGGACTGCATGCGTTCTTACCGCTGGTTTGTGTGTGTGTGTGTGTCGGAGTAATGCATAACGCTCCTTCTGGGAGATTCCTTGTGTAACGTTGCATTCGAATAGTGTTCAGTCCATTAGATTTTTTTGTGTGAAGGGGAAGCAGAGTCATTTTCACTTCGACAGTGTGTGTACGTTACTGTCGAGGGAAACTCTCTCCATCTTTGACTACAAAACAAGTTGATCAGCTCAGGGTTTTTTATCTGGTGCATATTTACAATAAATTATAAAACATTGGTTCAATGAATAATTAAAAGAAAAGATATATTAGGGCTGTCAAACCGATTAATCACGATTAATCGCATCTAACAAAAGTTTGTGTTTATACAAAATAAGAATGTATGTACTGTACACACACACACACACACACATATAATACATATATAAATATAACATATATATATACACACACACATATTATAGAAACGCATGCTTTTATTTAATCGATTTGATTAATCGATTTGACAGCACTGATATATAGGTCTATATATGTATATATATAAATATAAATATGTATGCACTGTATATGTAGCTATATGTGTATATATGTACACCCACACTCTCTCTCTCTCTCTCTCTCTCTCTCTCTCTCTCTCTCTCTCTCTCTCTCGAATGTTCATTAGGGGTTTAAGCAGCAGCCTAAAACAATGAACAAATGTCTATTTGACTCATTACTGTAACACTTTTGTCATCGGGCAGACCAAACCGTAAATCGTAGAGACTTGAAACTCTGAGCGATTGTAGTAGTCACACCGTCTACAACTTCACCAAATTTCGCCCCAATCGGCCTGACGGTGGCGCTACAGCGATCAAAAGTACGTAATGCCTCATAACTCCTGAACCGTTAGCCGCAGACTCAAGTGTCTTATAATGTCGGGATATTTGGGATTTTTTGAAAAACCTACTTTTGCAAACTAGTCCTAGGTTGGTTTTTGGCCGGATCGGAACCAAACCAGTGCAGCAAGATTCTTCAAGAGTCGTGTTGTCAATAATTATCACAAAAAAAAGTTTACATATCTGTCCACGGTCCCTAAGGGCCGCCATAACGTTAGAAGTGGGAGGAGCCACTTTTACTAAAATGGCTGTAACTCGTGAACGGAATGAGATATTTTCACCAACCGTGGCGCACCCATGTAAGAGCTCATTCTATGGTTGTGTGAAAAACATGCGGAGACTGGCCACCTGGTGGCGCTATAAAATGGAAAAAATTTAAAATGGCTATAACTACACAACCCTAAGTCTGATTGACTTGAAAATTGGCATGCGGTGTCTTTGTCGAAAATGCAAAGACTGACTTTGAGGACATTGGCGTATCGCGATAAACGACGGCGGCCAATGAAGTTTGAGCAGCTATCAGACAAGGTTAACGGAGACCGATCAGAACGAAACTCGCTGGGCATGTTTGACTCACGTGCGTAAAGGATTGTATTTCATGATTTTTGACAAATGCCCACGACATTCATACCGCATGCATGGTAGAACTCCTCGTTCTGAGCAACTTTGCCTCTAGGACCGCCACCATCAATCAAAACATTTCTTAAATATTGGAGATTATTTCAAAGACAAAACTTTCGCGAACTAGTCATAGGTTTTTGGCTTAACTTGCATAAAACACCTGCGGCAGAGACTCGTTAGGTCAATAGTTATCAAAAAGATATTGAACTTTGGCCTTTGGATAGCTCTAGAGCTTCTGTAGCCCCGCTCCTTCTCAGCGCTGTGCTCTTGTCTTGTGTCTTCCGGTCTGTATTTCCACAGCGATCTTACGTATAATGAACTGTCCGTTTTAAAATCTCCCCGGTCGACTGACGTTTGTTAAGACATCTGCTTTAAACATCACAATCCTCATGATAACTTTCGGTAACTTTACTCTAAGTAAATCCACTTCACCAGCTAATTCCTCATCGACAGCGATGCCATAGAGATACACAGAGCGACCGCAAAAACACAAGTTCAAAGACAATATTGTAAAGATGCGGCTTGTTTCTCTAGCGCATACGGTCTATAGATTGGGGCATTTAGAAAATAGGCGTAGTCAAGTCCACCCAAAAGCCTATCATTCCTACACGAAAACTCATGAAAATAGGTGAGAACATGCGACATATGATTCTAAACAAGCATGCAAACTTTTATGGGGATCGGCCCATAGGTGGGCTATAACTGTATAGATTATATATAAGAGCTTTAAAACCGTATTTTCCTCTGCAAATTGCCTGTTTTGGCTGTAAATGTTCTTTTCCATCTCTGATCTAGGTGGTTTCAGGCTAGTTAAAGAAAACAAAATACCTTTTTACACTTGTGCTTAAAGGCCTTAAAGCGCTTGATCCCCGAGAATTGCTCTCGCAGAATGTTTTTACCTCACATTTGGTAAAAATCTAATTATTGGAACACATTTGTAACATTGTGGTTTATTAATCGAGCCCAAGAGCGTGAGGTGATGATTACAGACGAGAATGATTCCAGTGTGTTTCTGCCAAACGCGTGTGTGTGTGTGTGTGTGTGTGAGTGATGATCTTCCACTAGTGCATGACATTGTGATTAGAGGTCATAGTCTTTCCTCTGCATTTTCCAGTGTGTGTGTGTGTTAAAACAAATCATTTATTAAAACTATTTGACCGTTAGACAATATTCATATATTGCTGATAGCATTTCCAGTTCATTGCCCCAGAAATAGAAGGTCAAATGTGCATGCGCTCATGTATAAAGCACATTTGGGCAAAAATAGCTGGTCATCCAGGTATTATAGAATAAATGACAAACTATAAATACTGTATACTGCTAAATAAGTATAATATGTTATAATTCTATAGCAAAATTCTGACACTAGCTGACTTTTTGGAAACTTTATGGCAACATAAAAAAGTACTTTAAAATGCTTTATTTCACCCGAGAAATCAATAGAAATATATATGTGCGAATATATATGTACTGGGCCTAAAATTAATACTCGCCAAGCGCCAAATGAGAGTATATGAAGCGGTGTCAAAACAGTGCGCTCGAATACTGAATACTCATGTCTTCTTGCGCTTGAACAGACTCATTAACACAATATTATGTCAAAAAAACATCCTAGTAAACATAGTCAGTTATGTTTTAAATGAATGTAAACAGTTGAGAAAGTAAACGCATGTGTGCTGAAAGGATCAGTATATTGGATCCGTGACGCCGCTCTTAAAGTGACAGTAGCCTAATATTCCTGCGGCTGTCTGCGTTTTTAATATTAAAAAACACTCACTGCTCTTGACTGAATAACTTTTGTAACTTTAATAAGGATTAATGTATCTTTGATTTATAGAGTAAAGAGTATGCAGTGATGTTCCTCATTTGATTTCTTTATACTACATGAAAAGCAGTCTATTTCATGTGTATCGTTTTGTTCTACTGTATTTATTTATGCTAGTTCTTGTAAATGGATTATTTGTTCTTATTAATTGATATTAGTTAGGCTATAGTCTTAACTGTGTTACCAAAATTATTTTTAGCTCTATATGTATTTTTTGTTGTTGTTGTTGTTGTTGTTGTTGTTGTTGTTGTTGTTTTCTATGTCTGGGACTACAGATGGAAATTAGCATTTTGCTAAATCCGGCGTATTTACGTCAACTTATATTGTACGTTCATCAATATGCACTGTCCCATCCAAATAAATAAAACGAATGAATGAAAAAATGGAGAAATGTGAATTTTCCCTATAGTATCTAAAATTCTGATGTCATAACTGCTTGTTTTTGCAAAAACTGTTTCTTGGCAAGTAAAAAATATGTAAAAATTTTTTTAAAATTTTTTGTAAATTCTTAAGTCACAGGAGTGTTGCAATTGTGGCAAAAAGTTCAATTTTAAGCCCTGCATATATTTATATGAATATATGAACATTCTGTATGTAATTCAGCTCTAGTGCATGTCTAAAAACATAATGAAAATATCAAATCTTATTGAGCTACTTTTACATATTAAATTTTAATTTTAATACACTGAAAAGGGATATTTCGAAGTAAAACAAAACATATCAGGGTGCATTTTGCTAGAAATACTATTTTAGACTTCAGAATTTCATGTTTAATTCAATGTGTTACTTGCCATTTCTTTGTAATTATTTGAGAAATATGCTAGCAATTTCTAAGTAAATTCTACAATAGAAATTTTTTTAGTATAGATTTTATTTTTTAGATAGTTTCCAAACACGTCAGATTTAAATTGCTCAAACAAAGGCATTTTTTTATTATTAAATTTGACTTTGATTAAAATTTGACTTTCAAAAATAAATCCGATGAGAAGCACTTTATCTGAATAATAATCGACAATCCTTTTTGAACATGATTTTTCATTCCCAAACCAAACGAGTAGGCTAATAGTTTCAGTGTATTCTAGAATAATGCACATGATCTGTTCATAAGAAGCTCAAGGTCACACACACTCTCTCCCTCGGAGAAAAGAGCAATTCAACATGAACCTTTTTATCCATGCGTTTCATCGCTCTATCCTTCATCTGTTTGTTTTCCTGGATCTCTGTCCTCCGCTGAGCGTCCACCTGTCCTTGGCTCGACTTTCACCTGCTCGCAGTGATGAAGGGATAAACGGAGGACTGGAGATGATGGGATTAATCTCCTCTATTCCAGCCTCACGACACCCTCCCATTCTTCTCCATTTATCCGTGCCGTTCATGAAGAGACGGAATAGAGTCATAGATGGAAAATAAATGGATGGTGTGTTTTTGCTATCATTAGAGATGGATCTTCTGGGATAGATCAATAAGAATACTTCAGGAATGTCCCTACTTACAAAAATACATTCCCATTACGTTATGAAAAACATTTTAAAAACGTTTTTTTTCTTGGTAATGTAAAGTTTAAAGGGTAACACTTTACAATAAGGTCCATTAACATAAAAGACTTAACAATACTTCCTCAGAATTAATTCATCTTAGTTAATATTAATTCACTAATACGTTATTAAAATCAAAGGTTATTTGTTAACATTAATGCACTGTGAACATGAACAAACAATGAACAGCTGTATTTTTATTGACTAACATTAACAAAGATTAATAAATACTGTAACAAATGTATTGTTCATGTTATTAATACATAAATGTTAACTAGCAAACCTTATTGTAAAGTGTTACCATTTAAGGAAACATTCCATTATGTCATTTTTCAAACATTAGAATGTTACTTTTGAATCTCCGAACATTCCGAAACTGGCAACATTTGAAACACGTGAGAATCTTACGGGAACTTTAGTCTAAGTTCTGAGAACAAACTGAACTGAACACACACTATAGTCTACATATTCTGACTTCTGGAATCTGATTATAAGTAAAACATAACCAGGACTTGTTGTTATCCATCAATAATTGACCGAATCACACTAATATGATGTGACTGATGTGTTTCTGGCTGAAAGTGTGAACAGAAATACATTGAATTTGATATTTTCAGTTCTGATCAGCGTCACTTTCAGTGTGTGAACCAAAGAAATGTACTTTAAACGCAATGTTTGCCAGATGTAACCCCATAAAGGCTGCTTTAAATAAAATAAAAATACAGTAAAAATTGTGAAATATTATTGTAATGTAAATCATCTGTTTTCTATGTGAATATACAGTAAAGTGTAATTTATTCCTGTGATCAAAGCTGAATTTTCAGCATCATTACTCCGGTCTTCAGTGTCACATGATCCTTCAGAAATCACTCTAATATGAGGATCTGATGCTCAAGAAACATTTATGATTAATATTAATGTTGAAAACAGTTCATGGTATTATTTCAGCTACATGTGATGATCTTGTGTCTTTCTATACCTTCAGTGTTTTTGTGGTTGTCAGTCATTTATAAAGGTACAAAACAGATTTTAGCACTTCAATACATTGGTGTATTAACAGTATATCATTTATATGGGTTATTCAAATTCAATCCGTAAAAGCTAAAATGTTGCTATCATGTTTTTTTCCCCCCACAGCTGCTGTTTTTACTGTAAATTTCACAGATTGTTTGACAGTTTGTCACCTTTTGGCATACATATGCTATAATAATAAACTATAATAAGATATAATCTGGATCAGATCATATGCTGAATCAAAACCCTGCGATATAAAAGCTCCTTCAGCTGATACTGTCCCATATACTGTGAATGCACGTACACTGTAAAAACTAATCCTGTAAAAAAAAAAAACGGTAAACTCATCATACCGTAAAAATATGGTGTGTTACTGTTTTTGAAATTAAAAACAGCTAAATACCGTTTTGTCAGTTATATACTGTAGCTGACAAAGCGGTATTTAGCTGTTAATTTCAAAAACAGTAACACCGTATTTTTACAGTATGATGCTGGCAACCACAGCTGCCAGTAGTTTACCGTTTTTTTACAGGATTATCTTTAGGGTGAAATAACACATAAATGCCACATATTTTGTGCTTTGAAAATCTGCACTTCTCCGTCCGCCACATCCAATCAGAGGCTGCGCTTTACACGAACACCAGAGCCAGTGTGACCTTTCCCTGTGACCTTTCAGATGAAGCACAGAGATTGCGATTGTGAAACTCTCTGCTCAGTGTGTTATTATGATGAATGATGTTCATTAAACGCCTGAGAATATCAATTAGCTGTAAAGAGTGCAGCTCGCTAAACTTACTCATTCTGTCACGCGAGAGAACGTGTCATTAGATCATCCTTTATTAGCGCTGTACAGTTCTGGCTGTTGGAGTTCTTCATCCCTGATCACTTCGTTTCACTGTAATCAGTAATCTTGGCTATTTTATGGATCTCTCGTCGCAGGTTCATCATTGAAAATGATGTGGAACTTCAAGCCCATCCGTCTCCATGGGAGTTATTTCCCATAATGCATCTGTCCCTCAGAGCGGGAGTCGGTGTGACCGAGAGAGATGATGATCCGTCCATCAGCTGTGAACCGGTTGGTGTCGACGTGTGTTGTTTTAGATGAGGAAACACATGTGCACATCATATTTCAATAGAACAAGAAAGAAAGAAAAAAAAGTCACCCATTTTGAGGACCATTCATTTTTTTGACATTGTGAAATTGGTTTAATGACAATTAAACTTAAATCATATATTATATTATATTATACTATTTTATATTCTATTATTTTATATCATATTTAGTGCTGTCAAATCGATTAATCACATCTAACAAAAGTTTTTGTTTATATAATATATGTGTGTATATATAGGCTATATGTATATTTATATATATATATATATATATATATATATATATATATATATATATATATATATATATGCACACAGACATACACACACACACACACACACACACACACACACATATAAATATTATATGAGCAAAAGTTTTTTATGTTAGATTTGATTAATCGATTTGACAGCACTAATTATATTAATATTATCATTAATATAATGCATCTATATATTTCATTATTTTTAATGATGATTCTCGTTATTAGATTCTCATAATTATATTGAATAAAACTTATGTTTTTCTTATATATTTTCAAAATACAAGAAAAGTAAAATGTTATATTTTGCTAAAAATATTTCACATTGTGAAATTGTTTTAATGACAATTAGCTAAATTCATATATTATATTATATTATATTTAGTTTCAAATCGATTAATCATGTTTAATCACATCCAACATAAAAGTTTTTGTTAATATAATATATGTGTGTATATATATATTATTATATATATTATATATATTTATATTATATATATATATATACACCCACACACACACATACACACACACACACACACACACACACATATATATATATATATATATATATATATATATATATATATATACACATATATTATATAAACAAAAACCTTTATGGATGCGATTAATTGTGATTAATCGATTTGACAGCACAAATTATATTATATTATATTAAAATTATCATTATATAATGCATCTAGAAGTTTTATTTATGATTCTCATTAGATTATCATTATTAGATCAAATTAAACTCATATTAAACTTTAATAAAATCAGTTTAAATTAAATGCAGTTCAACAAATAGTCTACAAATTAAATAGGCAAATATTTACGCATCTAGCCATATATATATGTTTTGCGTTACAATAATAAGAATTGGGGTTAAAATGTGTTTGATGGTCATGAAAATAATGCCAAAAAAATGTAATCATTCTCAAATAGGCTTCATTTTCTTTGATGCAAATATGAATTCTTCATTTTTAGTGTGAAATATGACACGCTAAAATGTTCTTGCCAGGTTTTGTGAGATGCATGCAGATTATTAATAGTCTGTGTGTTCTCCCCTTAAAGACGCGGGCAGAGCAATGGGAAATTTAAACATATAATTATAGTTCATTACATAAGAAAGGACTCCATCTCACCAGCCTATATACAGCATTAATGTGCATGAGATGAGAATAATCTGCTGGAATAATGCAGGAATCTCACACTCAGGCTTTGCTAATATGATCAATAATAATGTGCCGTAAACGATGCAGGTTTGGTCAGGTCTTATAGAAGAAAGCTCAAATATATATATATATATATATATATATATATATATATATATATATATAAATATATATATATATATATATATATATATATATATATATATATATATATATATATTTCTGTTTATATGTGGACAGTTTTCATGGCATCTGTCTGTATATACCGTAGTTCATGTGAACTCAGATATGTTCCTGGTATGGTAAATAAAATAAAAATTTTGATCACAAAAAAAAAGAAGAAAGCACAAATATTGTCCTGTATAACGGATAGATAAAGCTCACGTCATAATGAAATTGGTCGTATAATGCACCCACAAATTCTATATTCTGTAGATTTAAAGCAATAAAATGTTCTGATTTAGTCAGTCTGAAGATTGGCGTCTTTATGTGAAAATAGTGCCTGAAAATATACTATGTTTGTTTGAAAACAGAGAACAGAAATATAACCTAAGAGGAGAGAACGTGTGTAAAAAACAAATGGTCAGAACAAACTTTAAAATGAACACATCTCTGTAAAATACTTGTGGAATGGTCTCACCGATGATCGTAAGAGGAGCAATTCCATTTATTATTTAAAAAAAACTGTTTAAAATCCTAATTTTTGACAAATATTTGGATGCTTAAGAGAAATTGTCCAAGATAAGTTTATGTATAATTGTTGTGCATAAATTTAATAACACAAGTAATAAATAAATATTTGTAATCAAGTGCAGAGGTTTGATTGTATGTATGTATATGAGTATATATACAGTAATGTGTGTATGTATACATATGTTTATACATGTATTGTTTATGTTCATATTTTGATGGGTAGATGTTGTTTTGTAAATAATAAGCCACAGCTTCAGCCTATACCCGTTCGGTTACCTTCTTTGTTTGTAATGAATTTGCTGTACATACATTCTGTTCTATGTTTAGTAATTAAATAAACCTTTATATTTATTTATTTCTAAAGGACGAGCATGTTTAGTGGGCGTCAGTAAAGCTGAACGGGGCGTTTGAGCAGATCTGGTGTCAGTGAGCGTGTGATGTCCTCCATGAACATCATGTTCTCGTTCATCAATGCTATTCCAGAACAACTCTCACACACACGTCTGTCTTTCTGCTTTACCGGACGCTTAGTGTCACCTAATGCTCAAATATCACTGCAGCCGCTCACAAATCTGGCCAGTTATTTAACATTAATATAATAAAGCTTACGGAAATAATAGCACATAAAGATCCTTTGCAATATGTTTGTTTCCCTCTGAAATGCATCACATGTTTGGTTTGATGTCTCTCACATTTCTTTGCATTGAGGTCTCCTTTAATGGCATATTTGTAAAGATTTGAGGAATAAAAGGAATACAAATCAGCAAAAGTAATTTCTTCCTTAAATATCTGCCAATGGGGTCAGAAAAATAAGCTTGTTTAGTTTTCCCCTTTGATTAAGATTTACACTCACCTAAAGGATTATTAGGAACACCTGTTCAATTTCTCATTTATGCAATTATCTAATCAACCAATCACATGGCAGTTGCTTCAATGCATTTAGGGGTGTGGTCCTGGCCAAGACAATCTCCTGAACTCCAAACTGAATGTCAGAATGGGAAAGAAAGGTGATTTAAGCAATTTTGAGCGTGGCATGGTTGTTGGTGCCAGACGGGCCGGTCTGAGTATTTCACAATCTGCTCAGTTACTGGGATTTTCACGCACAACCATTTCTAGGGTTTACAAAGAATGGTGTGAAAAGGGAAAAGCATCCAGTATGCGGCAGTCCTGTGGGCGAAAATGCCTTGTTGATGCTAGAGGTCAGAGGAGAATGGGCCGACTGATTCAAGCTGATAGAAGAGCAACTTTGACTGAAATAACCACTCGTTACAACCGAGGTATGCAGCAAAGCATTTGTGAAGCCACAACACGCACAACCTTGAGGCGGATGGGCTACAACAGCAGAAGACCCCACCGGGTACCACTCATCTCCACTACAAATAGGAAAAAGAGGCTACAATTTGCAAGAGCTCTCCAAAATTGGACAGTTGAAGACTGGAAAAATGTTGCCTGGTCTGATGAGTCTCGATTTCTGTTGAGACATTCAGATGGTAGAGTCAGAATTTGGCGTAAACAGAATGAGAACATGGATCCATCATGCCTTGTTACCACTGTGCAGGCTGGTGGTGGTGGTGTAATGGTGTGTGGGATGTTTTCTTGGCACACTTTAGGATTTTTGAAAAATTAGAATATGGTGCAAAAGTTCATTTATTTCAGTAATTCAACTTAAAAGGTGAAACTAATATATTATATAGACTCATTACATCCAAAGTGAGATATGTCACGCCTTTATTTGTTATAATTTTGATGATTATGGCTTACAGCTTATGAAAACCCCATATTCAAAATTAGAATACGAAATCATAAAAAAAAGGATTTTATATACAGAAATGTTGGCCCTTTGAAAAGTATAATATGTACTCAGTTCTTGGTGTGGGACACTTTTGCATGAATTACTGCCTCGATGCGGCATGACATGTATGCTATCAGCAAAATATTCTAATTTTTCGAGTTTTACCTGTATATATATATATATATATATATATATATATATATATAATTTTGATAAATTTCCCAGACTTCTTATCTTACAATGTGTAATTTTGCTTCTGTAGTAAATGTATGTTGATTGAAGAATGTTTATATTTGTAATACTAATAATGAGTTTTCGTGTTGGTGATAAAGTCTCTGGAGTTTCTGTTTCTGAGAACTGAACTCTGATAGAAACGTCTGAGAAATGAGGTTGTAAATAAATGTAATCGTTTCGTCTGAACACACTGAAATATCATCCCTCAGTTCAGTCATAAATGTCACACACACTCTCTGAGGAAATGATTTGAATCTTAAACTTATGTTTTATGAACGAGAGGCGCATAATGAAAAATGCATCTCCTGCAAACAGTGTTATATAGTAAATACATCAGCATTTGCAGTTCAGCTGTAAATATAAAAACAGAATTAATCATTTCAGCCTTTTATTTTCTTCTTCATTTCAAACTTTGACATTTTACTTTGACACTTTTGGGAGTTTAAGATTAAATAAATACTTAAAGGGGCTATATGGAACTTTTTCCCCAAAATAAACATAAGAATAGCCCTTTTATTTGACCATTTATGACTCAAACATCTCCCGATGAGCATACTGACACCTTGTCCGCTCGCAGTGGGTGCACCTATAAGCCTGTATCCTATTTTTCCTATTTTCTGTCGGGTCGGATTTTCCCGCGCTGTCTGCGGATGTGACGTCAAGCGCGTTCATGTTAAACGTTTCAGATCACTCTGCCACCACCGCTAGTCAGCAAGTAGCCTACACTCGCAAGCAGTGCAATGGGTTTTGCGATTTTGTGACTGTTCTTACCTCTGTAAACATAATGTTGACCTCCTTGCAGCAGATGACTTGTGAAGTGTGCACGTACGAG
>CM060592.1:52507975-52552975 GCA_030578255.1 Tiaroga cobitis | reverse complement strand
TGAGTGAGTGAGTGAGTGAGTGTGTGTGTGTGTGTGAGAGAGAGAGAAAGAGAGAGAGAGTGAGTGAGTGAGTGAGTGAGTGAGTGAGAAAGAGAGAGAGAGAGTGAGTGAGTGTGTGTGTGTGTGTGTGTGTGTGTGTGAGAGAGAGAGAAAGAGAGAGAGAGAGAGAGTGTGAGTGAGTGAGTGAGTGAGTGAGTGTGAGTGTGAGTGTGAGTGTGTGTGTGTGTGTGAGAGAGAGAGAGAGAGAGAGTGAGTGAGTGAGTGAGTGAGTGTGTGTAAGTGAGTGATTGAGAGTGTGTGTGTGTGTGTGTGAGAGAGAGAGAGAGAGAGAGTGAGTGAGTGAGTGTGTGTAAGTGAGTGATTGAGAGTGTGTGTGTGTGTGTGTGTGCGTGTGTGTGCGTGTGTGTGCGTGTGTGTGTGTGTGTGTGTGTGTGAGTGTGAGTGAGAGAGACGTCTAATGTCAAATATATCTATGATATTCGATATGGATATTTAAGTAGTTTTTTCTGTTTTAAGAACACACCAGAGTTATTAGTATTATGTATTTTATGTTTATGAATGATTAATCAGTGCACATCATCATTATTGTGTTAAATTCATGTTAATCTAGAATCACTGAATCAGTTCCTCTTGCAGCATCTCTTCTCTGATGATGTGGGCGGAGCTATAACCTGTCACTCACATGAGATCAGCCAATAGCAAACCACAACCATCCAATCAATTCCACACAGAAAAAATGAAGCCCCGCCCACATTTGTTCTTGTTTGAGAAGCATTTCACTCGATATACGACATAATAAGGAAGAAAAGACAAGCGCAATCTTATTTCCATGACGACTTTAAGCAGCTTGTTTTTCAGTCGTGGACTTTCACTCTGCCAGGTTCCCTCCTTAAAGAAGCCTACACTAATGAAACAATTAAAGATTTAGTTGAGGAGCGTGTGCATTTATCAGCTCTCAGCACATTGCTCCGCTCAGTGAAGCGGCTGCTGTTAGGGCACATTTTATAGCTCGGGACGGGAGCTTGGCCAAGGATTCTGGGAAAAGAGCTGAATGCCAAGCGTAATGAAGACGCGGATAAATGTCGGATCGAACTGAGAGTGGATCTGGCCGACCGGATCGTTGTGTTCATATCATGCCATTAAACAGGGCCGTCGCTAGTGGGGTGAAAGGTGGTGACAATTATAGGGGCCCCCGCTGCCCAGGGGGCCCCACAAAATCCAGCAGTTATACTATTTAGGCCCCTGTTGTATGAATAATTCTAATATTTACATTAGATGTATGCCTGAGATTTAAATGAAAACCACAAAAACGTGCAATTTGGGTAAATATTTTTCCAAATATCTGCTTCTCTTACCTCCATAAAAATGGTTTAGTCCGACCTAAAGTATTTATTACAGTTTTTCTCGATTGCTTAAACACATTTCTTGAAACTATGCCTCGTATTCTCAAAACAGTAAACACAAATCCATAACGTCTCACCCAATTCCCCAAACATCCTATTTTCAGGTCAAAATGAAGCTCTACACTCAAAACCATTCACTCTTGCTGAAAAACCAAACTTTGCCCTCAGACAGGACACACAGGCCCTCAAAAATACACACACTACAACATAGTCTTACACACTGGTGCTATAAATTCAAAACAACATTTCCAAAACTGGTAAGTCATGTTGCTTGTGGTCCATCCATCTTTTTTTTTTACTCGCTTCTACTCAAGATGTGTGTGAGCATCATATGACAGTAAAAGAGCACACACAAACCTTATTCAAATATGGAATTGTATTGGAATGGTAAAGAGTGTTGGTACATGCCTCCACTCAAGGATACAATATGATGAACAAGTCTAAGAATGTTCCACATTTGGTTGAAATACCATCATTGGCCTAGAAAGATAACACTCTGTGAGTCAAGACTATAAAGGAGAAAGGATGCCCTCCCTTCACTGTCACACTCTGCAGCCACTCTGTGTGACTGTACGACTGCTGGCCTTTTCTTGCAAGAACATAAACCTCATCAAAGACAATTGGAAATGTTTGTCTCTTATTCAGTGATAGAAATCTGTTTGCCACCACACCTCCCTGAAGGTTCTGATGATGGAGGCGACGGTGAAGCGACTCAAATGTGGCTGTACTCGTTGCCCAGCCTCGCTCATAGTCATACCATGGACAAGGACATGGCCAACTAAAGTGGCTTGAATTTCATCCGAGACTGCTTGTCTTCTTGCCCTTGCCCTTCCTCCTCCTCCTCCTCCTCCTCTTCCTCCACCCATTCCTCTTCCTCCTCCTCTTCCTCCTCTTCCTCCTCCTCTTCCTCCTCTTCCTCCACCTATTCCTCTTCGTCCTCCTCCTATTCCTCTTCCTCCTCCTCCTCCTCTTCCTCCTCCTATTCCTCTTCCTCCTCCACCTCTTCCTCCACCTCTTCCTCATCCTCTTCCTCCTCCTATTCCTCTTCCTCCTCCTCCTCTTCCTCCCCCTCCTCGACCTATTGCTTAATTTCTCTGTGGATCCATTGTTCCAAAACTCAGTAAACTGATTTTTATCTTTTATAAAAGATTGTATAACCTTTTATCTATCTATTGAAGGATCTGACTGATGTGTGTTCAATTTTGACTCTTAGTGTTTTCACCTGGGTAATTGTGTGCTAACTGAGCTGAAACTGAGCTGACTTGAGTGAACAATTTTGAATGCTAGTGCTTTCTAAATGACCACGTGGTGTAGGCAATGAGAAATGAAGGGATTTGTGTGTAGAGTTTTGCTGTGACAGTTCAACAAATCTGACTAATGTGTCAAAACAGGGGAATAGTGTTCATAGTTCAGTGAAATGGGTGTGCTTTTTGATAAATGGCATTATGGTTTTGAAATTTTAGTTCAAAAGCCTGGTTATAGTGTTTAAGCAATCGAGAAAAACTGTAATTATTCAGTCAGAGTCAGTGACAAACATCAGATGGACCCAATAAAATTGTAAGTCCCACCCCAGCTCGTGAACAGAACCAATCAGAGTTGCGGCAGCCTGCAGTTAACGATGAACTTGGTGGAAGAGCAGGAGACTGACTGACTGAAAAATGTCGGGGAAAAGAAAACATAAATCAGGGAACCAGAAATGCCAGGAAAAGACGGAGAGGGAGGCAAGGAGAGTGGTTGTATCCCAGTCGATCAAGACGTTCTTAAAGACCGGTTATATATTGTTATTTCGCTGGGAATTAGAAAACTTCCGTCTACAGTCTGCCGTGTACAGTCATTTTTTATTATCGGTGCGCGCCACAATCGACCGAATGATTACGTGGTCTAAATTCCTGTCTTTTTACACTATTGTAAATAGAGTTTTTAAAAAAATACACGAGTCACGACGCATTGCATTATGCATCTGACCTGCCGGCTGATGATATTTAAAACATCGAGAACACACGAATACAATACACTGCACTTCGATGAATAAATGTATTCGCTTTATTTAATAATATTACCAGTTTCATATTATCTTTATTAAAAAATAAGACAATGAATGGTTTTATTTTTTTAATTAGACTGAATTCTTGTCAATTTCTAAATGTTTACTTTTTGATTTATGAATTATAACAGACTGATGGGGGAAAAAAATTATTACTTTTTAAAAATGGGTTTTATTATTATTTAACAATTTCTTGCTTTTTGTTAGTTTTTATTAGGTGTAATTTTTATATAAACATTTAACTTTTAAAATAAAGGTTTTACAACAAAATCACCATCTTCTGTTATGTGGGCCTCCATGTTCTATTGTACAGTATATGATATTGGTGGAGGGTGGTGGGGGCCCACATCAATATTTTTTCAGGGGGCCCCGAACCCTTTAGCTACGGCCCTGCCATTAAATATTAAAATGGCAACATTTCTAGTTGAAATCCAGTCACTGGAATTTTCTTAAAGGGACACTAAGTAACTTTTTAGTTAATTTATAATCTAAAATCAATATTTTTATTCATAAATATGTCCTCAATGGTGCACAAATACCTCTGCCAATTATCTGATTTATCCTCGTAAACAAAGAATTTATTATATTTATATACATGGGACGGGTAAGTCCACGGAGGCTTCCATGTAGTTCCGCCATCTTGAAAAACTATAATAGCAGAGAGGGACAAAAAGTACTAGGCCAACGCGTTTCCACAACACGTTTTCATTCAGAGCCGGCGTGACGTGACTGAGCGCAGCAGAAGCGGAGGAGCAGAGCAGTGAGAGGCGCTTGTCACTGCCCCGGCAAGTTTAAAAGGCTGCATTGCAAATCCTCGTCGCCAGAAAAGTCCAAAATAGATCGTAAAAGGAAACGTGACCGGAGATTACAAAAAACACAAGTTAATGTCGGGATAGCTTTTTCCAGGTGGATAGAGCTAATGCAGGAGAAAGATTTCAAAAGAGACGCTGAAGTCCTGCTTTCTTCTCGACAGGCAAGTCAGTGTTACAGTCTTAATTACAAGCTATTTTCATTGTTTGCTTGTGTACTTTATTTTATAGACAGATGAACATGTATAGTTAAAAGTTGATGATGATATCTAACAATGCACGTAGGCTACTTCAGAAAATATAACGAATAAAGAAGGCATAACTACTAATTACAATAGTTCATGTTTTTGACACTCATTATTTCATACTGTAACATTCATTTGTTCGTTGTGTCAATTTGAAGTTTGTTTGAAATAACAAACCTGTTCACCCGAAGGAAAACTCGACGAAGTGCTATTAGAAGACATCCTGTCATAGCTTTTTGGTACATAACGGCTACCGTAGATGCAACACGCATTTGAAAACGCGAGGCGCTGGAGAGCACAATTCGTTTGAATGCAAAATACAATTTCACCGCTAGATGGGAGTAATTCTTACTTAGTGTCCCTTTAACACAGATGTACCATATAATCCATTTCATTTGTATTCCTCTGTGTCTCTGCCAACAGATACTTATGAAAACAATTTTTAAATCTGGCAAATATCAGTCAGCTTTCAGTCCTTCTGTATCACTTGCTATGATTTCATCATCCCAGCTAACAAAAATATCCTCTAGAAACGTTCCCATTAAAACGATATTTCTAAACGTTCTCTGAACATTGAAAACGTCCATTTTTTTAAAATGTTTTTTCTTGGTAATGCAAATGTTAAGGGAACATTCCATTTGATCATTCTTCAAACAGTGTTGGAATGTTACTTTTAAATGTTCTCTGAACATTCCGAAACTAGTAACATTTAAAAAAACGTTAAAGGAACGTCTAACTGTTTCAGAGAAAACATGAACGATGTATACATTTTTTTTTGCTCACATTTTGAGAACATTATAAAAGACCAGATACTGGCTCTGGTGAGTTTTATTATTATTTAAATTATTTATTAACACAAATTGTTTGGGATTTTTAGATAATTTTTATTTTAAAATCCAGCTTTTAATGTTGTTTATGTGTCTATGTGGTGTTTTTAATACGCTTTAAGACACACCGTTTGTAAGTTCATAAGTCGACAGCATTGCTGAGTATTTTCTGCTTAAAACTGCAGTGAACCAAAGACAGTCTCAAACACACGGTTTGAAATCGCTGGTGTTTCTGACGTCACAAACGACCTTGTAACCAATCAGATCAACATGTGATCGTCAACCAGTGGATCTCTGAGCTGAGTGAGTGAGTGGAGGCGGGGTTCATTTGCATATTCATAGGACCGCTCATACTAAATGAGACAAGGGTGTCAAGTTACATTCAAGATATTTTAAGACATGAAGGAAAAAACATTCAATATGTCATTTTGATGATCAAAGATGAGTTTTAAGGGATACAATTATTGAATACAGGGGGACTTTAAGGTTCAATTGGAGAAAAATAAAAGAGCTTCTGCATTTAATGCATGTCATGTGCAAAATAGTTTTATGAAGAGCAGAAGGTATAGTGGACGACAATAAGATGGAAATGATTAAAGTTTTAGTCTCAATTTTTGATCTGATCGAACTGACACACACTTACTCACGGTTTGTGGTTTGCAGGCTAAAGCTAATAATTAAATCATGAAACCATCAAATTGAAATAAATTATATGTAAATGCATACAATCAAAATAAAATATTTACTTAAAAAATGTGAAATATATTATTTGTTTACCTACACGTCATCTGATCATTAATTAATTATTGAATGGTAATACGCTTAAAAATATTGTACTTTTGTGTTTTTTCCAGAAAAAAAATATCTGTAACACTTTACTTGAAGCGGTGTGCATAAGACTGACATGACACCTTCATAATCATGACATAACACATGCATGTTTATGACAACTAAGTGTAATTCGCTCAATTATGACATTTTTAATGCAAATATGACATTGTTTGAGATGTCTTTGTTATGACAACTTAACATTACCAAGACAACACAACCTGTCATAAATATGTCATAAACATGACATAGCAGATTAATGATCAAACTCAAGAAAGCGCTTAGCTTTATGGGTTAACATTACATTAAACTGTCATGTGACTGGTTTTGACATTGGCTGTCATGAGGCATTATAACTGTGTCATGAATATTTTTCTTGACCTCGACTACAGTGGTACACATTGAATTTGTCATTAAAATGTTATAACGGCCTCATGACAGCCAATGTCAAAACCAGCCACATGACAGTTTAATGTAATGCTAACCCATAAAGCTAAGTGCTTTCTTAAGTTTGATAATTAATCTGGTATGTCATGTTTATGGCATATTTATGACAGGTTGTGTTGTCTTAGTAATGTCAAGTTGTCATAACAAAGACATCTCAAACAATGTCATATTTGCATTCAAAATGTCATAATTGAGCGAAAGACACTTAATGACAGTTGTCATAAACAGGCATGTGTCATGTCATGATTATGAAGGTGTCATGTCAGTCTTATGCACACCGCTTCAAGTAAAGTGTTACCAGAATATCTAAAAAAGCTTAGCATTGCATGAAAAAATGATGTGCAAAATGTAGTTATTTGGTTAAGATTAAGTATGATTGTGGTTTTCAGTTATTTCTCTATCTGATGGAACTGACACTCATCATGTGATGAGAAACAACAGATCGTAGATGCATGAGCCGTTGCTGTGGTGTTGTTCAGCATCTTCAGCTGGAGTTTGTCTCTGTAAAGTGTCCTCAAGCGTCGACTGCTTGAGGACGGGAAGCTTCTAGCGCAGTGGATGCAGGAGATCAGGAACGGGAGCTGGAGACCGTCGGGTTAGTGAAGGTTTGCTTGTAAACACAGCGGCCGATGACACGCTCACTTCTCTAAAGCTGACTGTACACTCCAAACACATTTACTTCAGTCGCAATAACACTTACATGCATGTGCACTACACCGTTTGAACACAAACACAACTTCATTTGTCAATCATGCATACAGAAACTCGAAAAATTTGTATATCGTGCAAAAGTCTTTCAGTAACATAAATTAAAAGGTGAAACTAATATATTTATATAACTATATACATATGCATGATTATACTTTTCAGAGGGCCGACATTTCTGTATTTAAAATCTTTTTTTTATTATTGATTTCATGTAATATTCTAATTTTCTAAGATTTTGAATTTGGGGTTTTCATAAACTGTAAGCCATAATAATCATCAAAATTATAACTTTTGCATGATATTCAAATTTTTCGAGTTTCACCTGTAAATGAAAGGCATAGTTTATTATGAACTATTTGTATCTATTTGATATGATTTGCATAAGCATATATTCAAAATGCATGTATTCAAATTTCTTAGGAACAGTTAAACTGTGAACATGGTTGAGACGTGGAACAAGCCATTCTCAGTTTATTGATCCTTTTAATTTCATTGGATTTATTGATAATAAACAAACGTAGATATTCTGTATTGAAATGTGCTTTTAAATGCGATGCATGTTTGTCATCCATACATAAATGAAAGGCATAGTTTATTGTGAACTATTTGTATCAATATTTGATTTGATTTACATTACCATGTATTCAAAATGCATTTACTCAAATTGCTTAGAATCATGTGAACACGGTTAAATGTCCATATTTTTTTTATTTATTGATGATAAACAAACATGGATATTTAAATGTGCTTTTAAATGTAATGCAAATGTGTCATCCATACATGAAACCGATTTCTGTAATAGAAGCTGATGACCTGAATGTGTTTTAAAGGCACAATAATCAGGTTTATTTACATATAATTATTAAATATTGCTTGTTCGCAGCTAGCCATGTTTTAAACATGTTTTACCTGAATACATTTATTTTTCAGATTTATTTGAGTGAATTTAAATAGATGCAAATAGTTAATAACAAACTATGCACTGTTTTTTTCTTTTTCTCTTTTTTTAGTTCTGTACGTCTGACAAATATGCATCACATTAGGTTTATTAGTTAGTTTGTTAAAACTAATAAAAATTTGATATGCAATTGAATTTTTCATGCATTTTCTGTAAAGCTGCTTTGAAACGGTGTGTATTGTGAAAAGCGCCATACAAATAAATGTGAATTGAATTTTACATTTATAGGCCATTATTTTGTGCAAGTTTGTCCAAGAGTCAAATCCCAGCTTCCGTAATGATGCCACTATGTTTGTTTCCCATAATTCCTCGCCTCCAGCCCTGGATTACGGTTAAACCGATGTGTGTGTGTGTGTGTGTGTGTGTGTCAGGAGAACAGATCCTGAGATGGGGTTTCTATCAGCCTCCGGTGGAGATGTAGAAGCGCACGGATAAAAGCAGAGCTGGATGGGGAAGTCAATAGTGTGTGTTGTGATTGTGTCTTCAGTGTGACTGTGACCTATATTTACAGCTCGAGTGCATCTCGCTCCTGTTACGCCGAGAGAGACATCTGGGTAACCGGCGGCTTCATGCATGACCGAAACATGGAAGCTCATTTCCAGCACATAAGGGGAAATCATGCTCTGGTACTGTAAATCATCATTATGACATACTAATGTGAGGTTATGCCATTCTAAGTCATAATTATGTTTAAAAGTCAAAATTATTGCTTGTCAGAATTGACAAAAGTCAAAATTATGACTTTAAAAGGCATAATTATAAGATGAATTGTCAAAATGAGGAGTTCAAATGTCAAAATTATGTTGAAATTAAGACAAAGTTAAAATAATGACTAAAAAATGAAGTTGAAATTGAGTCAAAATTGATCAAATTGAATTTATGACAGTCAAAAATATGACATACAAAGTCAAAATTAGGACTTTAAGTCATAATTGAGATAAAAAGTCAAAACTACATAAAAAGTTTAAGTTTACGACGACTTTATTAGTCAATTATGATATACTAGTCGAAATTTAAACTTAAAAAGTCAAAACTGACATACTAATGACATAATAATGACATAAAAAGTCAGACTTCTTGTCATAATTTCAATATTTTGGCAATTATAACTGTCATTTTGACTTTTTAATCTCATAATTTCAATTTAGTAAGTGATAATTTTGACTTTTTATGTCATAAGTATGACTTTTACGGTCATAATTGCAAGTTAATGTCAACTTTTAAAGTCATAATTGTGACTTTTTATCTTATAAGTATGTCATAATTTTGATTTTTTATCTTATAAGTATGTCAGAATTTTGACTTTATCTTATAAGTATGTAATAATTTTGACTTTATCTTATAAGTATGTCATAATTTTGACTTTTTATCTTGAGTTTTCATCTTATAAGTATGTCATAATTATGAGTTTTTATCTTATAAGTATGTCATAATTATGACTTTTCATCTTATAATTGGTCTAACCAGAGCATGATTTGTTTTCTTTTTGGCTTCCATAGTGAAATGCACATTACATCAAGCCATTTAAAAAATCAATTGCACTTCTAAATCCACATGCAATCTGCAAATGCGTGGATAAAACGAGCTTTCACGGAAGTTGCACGCATGATAAATGATGTGCACAATAACGAGATCGGTAATTGGCTCCTTCTTTCACTCAGTGGAACAATTTACTCAATTTGCACAAACCCGATTGAGTTGTTTGTCTGTGTGACGGGACGCTTGTTTGGAGAGATCACTGATCGCTTTAATGTCGTCACTCGTTTCCTTCATAAAGCGTCCTGGGAGATGAAGATGTTTAACTTGAGTTATTGAAGTCCTGTGTGAGACGAGCTCTAGTGTAAATCATCCACAGTGATCATTGTCATCATTTACTCGGCCGTGTGTTGCTCCAGAACTGAACTCACGTCCTCCCGTTGAACACAACATCTAGTTTTATTATTCGTTTGTGTTGTTTTTATCATTGTTTGAGCTTTACAGCTGTTCACTATCTAGTCATTTGCAAGAGTTGACTGTTAATATCTCAACACCGTATCATTCAAGATATTGGTATTCAGTGAAAGTCACCTATAACTTGAAAATATGAACTGAGGTCCCTGAATAACTGAACTCATAGCCATATAGAGCCTCATTTGAACTCTTGCATGAACTTTTCCATTAGCTTGTTCCGCATGTTTTGCTTCAGACTCGAAACCACAGTCTAGTCTGAAAACAGTGAGCGCTGAAGCCTTTACTTCTGTTCGCTTGCTTTTTGAAATCATTTGAATGTGTAGATTTACAGAGAAGGACTGCAGTGCACACACACACACACACACACACACACACACACACACACACACACACACAGAGCAAGCTTTATGGTTGCTGAAGTGAAATCCAATTACACTGTTAACGCAGCGAGACACTGAGACAGACGGTGTGAGACTCGTTCTGTGTTGCGGTTTCACACACACAGATCCTGAGACGTGCTGTCACACACACTCACACGCACACACACACACGTTCTCCTAGAGCAGCACGAACACTTCTCCACCACAGAGGACAACAGAACATTTTAAAGCAGCGTGAAAAAGCATTTGCAACTTTGTGCATTAATGATTGTGGTGTTTATTATAAAGCATAATCTCTACATAAGATAATATAGTGTCATGGAGTTCAATTCAACAACTTCATTTGATATTTTGAAGTGGATTGTGGTCGAAGGTGAAGCAGTGGTAAAGCTTCTTTTCAAATATTTGCTATTTTTGCAGTATTAAATAAGTTAATCAGCATTTGTATTAACTATTGGCCATAATTTAGTATGTGCAATGGTTAAATAGATATGTGACTAAAATGTACATTATTAAAACATGTCTGCATTTAGAGGTGGAGCAATGTTATTATATTTTTTTGATGGAAATATTTATTTTTTCTCTTGAATAATGTGCACTATTATCACAATAACACCAAGAACATGTGTCAAGAAAAGAATTGACCCTGTAATGGGCCTTTTTCAGGATAGACGTACACTCCGTACAAAAGTTTGGGATCGGTAAGATTTTTTACGTTTTTAAAGATTTTGTGTTTTCTCTTCTGCTCACTAAGGCTGCGTTTATTTGATTAAAAATACAAAAAAAATACAGTAAAAATTGTGAATTATTATTCCAATTTAAAATTTAATTTATTTTAAAATGTCATTTATTCCTGTGATGTGATCCAAGCTAAACTTCTTACGACCAATTCGTACAAAGTTGGCTAATTAGTAAGAGTTTGTATGACCTCACTCGTACCAATTCGTACATTGGTCTAAGGTGATGTGTAGGTTTAGGGGCGGGGTCAGGGGTAGGTCATTCATACGACTCGTAGATATGTACAATTTAGCAAAAATCGTATGAATTTGTACGAGTGAGGTCGGATGATTATGCACCTTGTAAAATTTGATGACCATATTAGGTCCCAACTTTCAAAAACTCACGAGAACAGCGAAATCTTGGCTTTGTTTAGCAAACAGTAGATCTGTGGAATTTCCCGCACGTTAATTCTGACCAATCGAAGTGCAGTTGTGGAAATACGTTCAAGACACATCTGGCCAATGAGTGATGTGGATGTTGTCACGTGACTACATTTTGGTTCATTTCATCAACTCATCAATTGATTCGGACCAGAGCAATCATTGTGGTGTGAAAAGGAACCAAAATGCCTGAAAAATACTACAAAATATTATTTTTTGCCCTTGGTCCGGACCAAATTTGAACCGAACTACAGATGTAAAGCACTATTACCTTCTCCACAACCACCCAGAATCAAGGCCGGACTTACCATTGGGCTTGACTGTTTACGTTTGATGTTTTCAATAATATCTCGGTCATTTAATTTTTCATTTAAAGTTTGTTGATTGGTCTAGCATTGTTACCTGGCCCTGCTCTGCAATGAAAATGTATTTTGGGTAGCTTATGTTTCAGGTCTGTGGAGTGGGCTATAGCCTAGGTACTCGGTATATTTATGAGACGCGCTCCAGTTCACGCGCCGGCGCCTCCGTGTCGTGATTATCTATAATTGTCTGCTTTTACTTCTTATTTATTAAATCCGGCAATTGGTTGATGAAACATTGATTAAAATTAAGATAAAATTAATACAAAACGAAATTCACTTAAAGAAGGCTGTGCGCTTTTCTGTTTGAGAGTTTTTTCCTCATAAATGCGAACACTTACCAGGAACAGTTTTTAAAAAGATTACACTCATAGATTTAGCTATTTATATGTAATACAAATGATTTGTTATGATTGCAACCTTACAGGGTATTTGTTTGTTTTTCAATATGTTTTCCAGGTAAATAAGTGTTTTATTCTCATTCTGCCAAAAGACATTTGCACATTGCAATAAACACATGATCACTTTGAACTTTTTTAATCATTATTTATTTATTGGAACAAAAAACGTTTTTAAGCTTCAATCAGTGGTCATATAAATAAATTATTACGTTTTTTTTTTTTTTTTACATGTAACTGTCTATGGTACCAGTCACCTTATGAAAGTAGCTTTGCACTTCAAATAAAGATTGGATCGATTATATTGTTACTGGTTACGCCACCACATGGCGCCAAATGACTTAAAAAACATTTCTCATTGAATTGTTCATTCAAGAGATTCGTTCAAAAATGCTGATTCATCTATGAAACAAGTGTATTTGATTGAGGAATTGAATCATTCAAACCCAAGTTTTTTTTAATAATTCAGATTAATTAAATAAATAAATTATGGTATTTTGTTAAGTTGTTTGTTCAGAATCGTGATCTATTTTTATTCTCAAATTATCCAGAATTGTGTAGCTCTAATACATAGCTTGTATCAGCTATTTAAAGCAATGTCTAAGGTAGGGCCCGAAAGTGACTCAAGCCCAGGGGCCCCCACCACCCTAAGTCCTGCCCTGCCCAGGCCAGAATAACATAGCAATCGCTTAGCAACATTTTAAATCTTTATCACATGCAATGCATTTTTGTAAAGCTACTTTAAAAGGATATGTATTGTAAAAAAAAAAAACGCTATAGGTGAATTGAACGTAATTGAATTATCACGAGCCCTTAGCGACGCTACGTTTCTGCTCCAGTGCTGCACTTGTGAGACGAACCCTGAGTGTGTGTGTGTGTGTGTGTGTCAGCATCAGCGAAACCAAACAGCAGCAGATAGACAGCGCCAGAGACAGAGACAGTGTGTGTTCCGTCTCTCACACACATACACTCACGAGCACGAGCGCGAGCGCGCGCTGACACACTCTGGAAGAGCATCTCTGATCGTGCGTGTGAAGGAAGAGGGTTTTATGTGGTCCGCGTTTCTGATGCCAGTGGTAAACACACACACACACACACACACACACGGTCTTGAGGACGCGTATGGACTCGGTCGTGTGACTTATCGACAGATATGAATGAGGAGGTGACGGCGAGCAGGAGCCGAGGAGACACACAGATGAGGACACAGCCAAGACCTGGGTGAGTAAACTTCACACACACACACACACACACACACACACACACACGCACGCACGGGTGAACCCTGAAGCCGAGATACCTGTGGAGCGCGTGGGTGAAAACACTGAGGTTATGCAACATTATCCGAGGCTCTTCTGAGCAGGAGTGTGTGTCGCCTTCATCCTGGATGCTGAGGAAACAGGGGAAGTTTTGTTTGGATAAAGTGAGCCGACTCTCACCCAGCCTGTGTGATGTTGTTCAGGCGTGTATTATGGCTCTTTCTATTTTAACACACTATATTGGTGAGGGATTGAGCTCCCGAGATTCATGTTCAAGTCTCTGTCTCTCTTCTAGAAATCAGAGAAAAAGCAAACACACTCTTCAGGGCAGAAGGTTGTCGCCCGGAACACATTTCATCATGACCAGATTGTATTGACTCAAAATTAATTTTCACACAAACTCGTGTTTATGCAATGCATTGATGTCAACAAATAACGTGGGCCTCGATTTAGGCAAAAAAAATACGTAAAATATCAAATAAATAGGCTATATAAAGATAAAAAGCCGAACCATAAATTAGTCGTGTAGTGTGTGTGTGTGTGTGTGTGTGTGTTAGTATTAATATGTCTTGTAAACTTTTATCTTTTCTGCCTTGGGGATTTTAAGTTCAGTACGTGTAGCCTATATTCATAATTTAATCAAATATTTATACATTTAGTCTCCAGCTTAAAGGAATGGAACAGCAACTTGTTAGTCCATTTCCTCCAGTGTAATCCATGTGAGTGATTATTAAAACAGTAATTTATCACATTGGGTTATACTGGAGGAAACAGTATTTTGAGACACTCGCTGATTTGTACTGTAAAGCTGCTTTGAAGCAATTTATATTGTGTAATGTTCTATATAAATGAAGCTGGCTTGACTCGATGGACAGGATAATGAGTAATGGCACAATGGAGGCACTTTCTTTTCTCACATGACATTTTATCTATATTTCTCTGTTCCTCCTTCATGCTTTCAGTGATTTAATGCTGTCTTCAAATGCTATCAGAATTATCGTAAATATTATAATAAAAAATGTAGTTTTTCCTCAACAGCTACAGTACATCGCCTTGTCTTGCTGTTAAAGTAGTGCATGTTTATATATCAGTAACCATTTCAGGCATATTGTATGTTTTATACACTATAACTTGTAATTTAGGGCTGCACGATATTAGAAATGCAATATGCCTATTTTATTTTTCTGCGATTATATATTGCGATATGAACACAATTTCGACAGATGACTTGAACAGCTCTATTTGGAAAGAATTAAAAATTCTAGAATCATAGGGGTGATTTTGTAGGGGAGTGAATCTGTGTTTAAAATAATGAACAAATCATATTACAATAGAACAACGATTAAATAAGCAGTGCTTTATGTTTTTCAAGTAAGTCTTACTGTATTCAGGGACAGATATTGAATAATCAAAGGTAACATAACATAGTTTTCACTGTATACATTAAATATAGCTAATTAATCTTTGGTAAAGCTACAAAAGTGATTGTCTCTTTGTATTTTGTTGTTTGATTAAGATTAATGACGCGGGAATGTTAGGCTGCTGTCACTTTAAGAGTAAATGCACGGATCCAATATAATGATACGCATTCGTTTTTTTTCTCTCTCAATTTTTTGGTTCACGTAAGCCATAAGCGACTGTGTTTACACTCGGTGAGACGGGCATTTTGATTACGCGTGTGTGTGTGTGTGTGTGTGTCCGTTCAAGCACACATAGAGAAGGAAAGGGAATTCGGTGTGTGTGAATTGAGTTCTCTTTCACATCTTATTGCGCTTGATTGCTTTAAAATTGCTTGCGTGTTTAAACTGGCAGGACCTAAAACACGTGCAAACGATAAACTCTGTTCACCCTACTTTATTTGACCGAAATTCCAGAATTATCAGCAAACTGACGAATACTTTACAGATTGTTTGTTTATGTTTATATGATTGTCAACGAATGGGTCGCTACATTTTATTAAAAAAACGTTGGATTAAATATCTTAAAGGCACACTGTGGAACTTTTCAACCTTTATAATATATATCCAAAACCCATTGAGATGGTACATCGACTTACAATAGGTTGAATGACACGTCTGCCGTAGCCTGAAGGTGTCTGTATCGCTTTTACTAGCACTATGTAACTTCGGGTTGCGGGTAGGAACCCGAGCACAAAAAGAACTGCAAAATTCGACCGCTTTACGGCATGCGTCACTTCCCCAAATTCTAACGTGAGAGCTCAACTCGCATTTGATCGCCGTCTGCATGTTGTCGTCATGGCTGAACCAACAGTTACTCGGAAGAAGGCAAAGATTTTGTCAGAGGACACAAAAAAAAGAAAAGAAGAGTGATAAACTAAAAGCCAGGACGAGGATCAACATTGGTCCAGCGTTCGCTCACTGGCTAAAGGAGGAGGAGGAGGAGGAGGAGGAGGAGGAGGAGGAGGAGGAGGAGGAGGAGGGGTGCCCGACCGATGCTGACCTGGCCGTCATGCTTTTGGACCAACTTAGTAAGTTTAATATATATCGCTTGCACAATATCTCTATTTGTTCGAATTTGTTGTCTGTCTGGCCATGTTACGGAATCTATCTTGTCCTCCATTTAACTTCATGTATCAAGGAATGCTAGTAGAGTAGCGAATTATCAATCTGGTAGCTAGCAGAGGTGGAAAGTAACGAATTACATTTACTCGCGTTACGTAATTAAGTAGTTTTTTTTGTGTACTTCTACTTTTTAAAGTAGTTTTTAAAATCTTTACTTTTACTTTTACTTAAGTACGTTTTGTTTGAAGTATTTTACTTCGCTACATTTGAAATCATATCCGTTACTGAGTAAAAAATAATAATACAAAGGAGAAAAAAAAATCACACTCCGGAAACTACTGCATTGGTTGAAGGGCGGGAGAACAAACGCGCAAAGGTGACGCAGACCCAGCTGAAGCTGAAAGCGAAGCGCCCTCGAATTCTTATGAAGCGGATTATGGCCAGTATGAAAATACTTTGTAGAAAAAAAACGTGGTTGTCCTCGAGGATAAATATCTAATTTGCAAAAAATGTGGACGCAAAGTGGCTGCAAAAGGAAGATACATAGGACACACCATCCCTCCTGCAGATAAAGGTATGTCCCGATTATAATTTAAGGCCGAATGATTTACGTGATGCTGAGGGAATCCCAGAATCCAGTCATGAAAATGGAATTAACGCAGATGTCACGTAAAACACGCAAAATAATGTATGCGCGAATACATGGAAAGTAGAACTGTGCAATAAGTCCAATCGCGACATGGTCTTTGAATATTTAAGCACAAAAATACTGCATGTAAATATATCCCTATTTGTTCTGCTGAGCTGCGCCGCTTTGTCTACTACATACTCAAGTATGCGTGACGTTTCATAGTGTGTTCAGCGTCTCACAAACAATTTGAGGATATGATACATGAACATTTCCAGAGCTGCTCTGAGAGAACGCCTAATGAGCATTTTCATCATTTTATTTGAGAAAAACAAAACCATTGTCAACTACACTTTGAAACACTTTTCTACATTTTTTGTCTTCACTACAACCCGTCAAAATAAAAGTTCGGTTTTACTAGGAGAAATTATGACAGAAATATATTACTATTCTACTTCTCAAAATAATAATAATAACAACAATAATAATACATTTTATTTAAACATTAAAGGAATATATTTTTTTGTCCATGGTTTAATTTAGTAAATCCGTTTTTGCAGCGCTTCCCCAAAAGGACACAAGTTTAAATTTAAATTTGATTACCACCGTTTTTGATCATATATTTGGATTAAATCATAAAAAGAAACATTCATTTTCTGAATAAATACATTTCATAGGACAATATTATTCTTAAACATTTTAATAAATTATTAACATTAAAAAAAACTTGTTAATCTAATTCATTATCAATTATCAAATTTAATTGATTGGACATGTTTTATTGAAATTGAAAATGTTTAATTAACAAAACAAACAAATGGTTTCAAGTTTGTTATAATAAAAGGAAAAGAAAAAAAAACCTGTTTTCATTAATTTAACTGTCATTTTAACTGATGATAATGATAATAATAATAATAATAAACATAATTTAATAATACAGTTTATTTATTTAATAAATGATTAATACTGTAAACCGTGATATTTTCTTAGACGTTATCATACTGTGAAAATCTCCTACCATTACAACCATACACGGGAGAGTCCCCCACCCCCGCTGTTAAAAAAGTAACTCAGTAAATTTTAAATAAGCTACTTTTTACTTTTACTTGAGTAGATTTTTTGACCGGTAATTTTACTTGTACTTAAGTAAAATTTCATTGAAGTAGTAGTACTTTTACTTGAGTAGAATATTTTATTACTCTTTCCACCTCTGGTAGCTAGTAGGGTGCTATAAGTGATATAAGTCACAACATACTGCCGTTATTTTTTTGCATTCAGCTCATATTTGTATGTGTGTAAAAGGACAAACAAACTGAAGCCTACAAATAACGGCAGTATGTTGCGAGTTACATCAGTTTTGTTACGCGATTTCATCTCCAACCCTGATCAAACACACCTGACTTTAATTTTAAAGAGATCCTGAAGACGTTAATGGTTTGCTTCAGGTGTGTGTGATTAGTGTTGGAGATGAACTGTGCAGGACAGACGATCGGTAGGAGCAGGATTGGGCAACCCTTGTCTATGCGACTTACCTGATCACACATTGTTTTCTGTGTACTTTTGTTCAATTTATTTTCTTTATATAATTTGTATTATTAATCTTATATTTATATAATTATTTTGTTCAATAGTGAATCGATTATCTTTCTTCAACCAACAAGTCAACTACTGTCTGCACACACATAATCTAAAGACACGGGAGGCTGATCGGTTAACTGTTTGTTGACTTCTGCGACAGCGCTGCGGCCTCTAGGGGAAAATTACAGGTCGAGCGCCACTAGTGGCCAAAAGTTCCACAGTGTGGCTTTAAATGCATTTAGGCTTTAATAAGATTTCCCGAAGGTACCTTACTCAAGCACTTATTTAGTAAGATTATGCCTGAAAAGGTTTTTTTTTTTTTTTATCATATGTTAATTTAAAAAATCTTTTGTTTTGGTTGGTTTTTATTGTATTTAGAAGATATTTGTATTTTTGTAATAAAATTTTTGCCATGAAAATAGCCATGGATGCTGACATGGCACTATATAAAACAATCTGAATCTCAATAAGATTTCCCCAAGAAAATAAGTGAGAATAATTCATATGAAGGCAGCACAAGATCGCGACGAGTACACGGTGTTGGTGTTGGACTACTCAGTCTCATTTCTTGTCATATTTCTTTTGTACTCTTGATAATAGTTTTAGCCACTGTCTGACCGCTTTCTCCCTTGGTGAAAACAGCCCCAAATGAAAGTAATTATGAGTTATATGAGACGGCCCAGACGAACATTTTATTGCTTTGAGACTTGTTTCAAATTTGGCAGATCTTACTTAGATTCAATTAGATGTCAACTTTGTCTCAGATGCCAAAAATTCCTCTCGCGAAATAAAAAAAGGCACAAATGAGTCAATAGTAAGAGTGTAGAATTTAAAAACCTCTGATTATTTGATGACTGTTTGAGTGCATATTGAGATCTCAGGGTTTGTGATGGTGAGCATCGTTTGAGCCATTGTTGAGAAGATCTTAAACTCTAGACGAGATGCATGATATTACTGGAGTGATATTTTTATTGAGTCTGATATGCAAGCAAGTCTCTATTCTAACAGTCAGGGATTGACATCTCTGTGACGGGAACGTGCAATGGTTTAGGAACATAGCCGTTGATATCTGGCAGAAAACAATGTGAGATAAGCTTGTGTGTGTGTGCACAGCGTGTTATCTGCCTCTCTCCAGTTCGCAAGTCCAGGCCATTATAACAGAAAGTGTTTTTGACAGGCGCGTTACCGTGTTGCCCGGGGCCATGAGGGTTTTAAACAGGCTACAATCTCGAACCGCCAACGAGAGCATGAGAAAGACGGAGCATGGAGAGATGGAAAGAGAGAGAGAAATCAAGCTATAATATACATAGCATGCATGTTAGCGTAGTTCTGTTTGCCGTGTCCATTTGAAGGTGAATCAGACGAGTTCGTTCAGCAGGAATGTTATCACACTGGCCATCATTCGGTTTCTGCGGTGATCAAGCAAAGGACTCGAACAGAAGCAAAAAAATATTCTTGATTATGGCTGAAATGCACATTAGCTGGTCCTCCGGGATGACAATTATGATTAAAACCAGTGATTTCGAGTAAATGCATTGTTTGTGCTGATTAGACTGCGGAGGATGAGTTTTTTTGGATGTTTGCTTCCTTTTGATTAAGTGCACATTTGCATTCGTAAGCCGTACATTGAATTTTAAATAAGCAGCATTAATTGAGTGGTGTTATCTAAGACTAGCGTCACTGTTAGTGTTGCTCATACTCGGCAAACAAACAAACCACTAACCCTGAACCACCCCAGCAAGCAATAGCAGTCATTGCAGCGCCTCGGTTAACTATAGACCCGATATAGTCCAATGAGTATATCACTTCTAGCCAAAATAATCTTGAATTTTTTGGTTACATGTTGTGTTTGCCAAAATAACTTGCGAGATGTTCCATCATGTAAGCAAAGTCAACAGTGATTACAAGTAGAGATGCACCGATTGATCGGCTGGTGACCGGAATCGGCCGGTTTTCACGTGATCGGCCATGATCGGCGACCGGCCGGTCAGTCTGACATAATCCGATTTTATGCCGGTCAAATGCACTCGGGCGCCGCATGATTAACATCGCGCAACATCAGCATCACACGTGCACACGGAACGCGCACATGAAGGAAACCTCGTGAATTACGGCCGTTTCACACCACAAGGTGCAGCGCGTTTTTTTTTGGTTCGGCGTGCATGTTAATCAATGAGTGCATTCACACCGCGAGCCGGAGCAGCGCGTGAGCGTCGAGCAGGAGCGTCGCGTGAGCAACAGTGAAGCGCGGGTTTCGCCGCCGAATCTATTTTTACTGCGCTCAATTTAAGTGAAAGCACACTTTTGATGGACAAAATAAATATTATTTCATCCAAAAAGTGCCCATAATGCAAAGAATTTGCATGTCTGGTGTGTTTTAACAAGAACTGAAGTAGGCTAGGCTATGTCAGAAAGAAAATGAAGACTCAAAAATATTTATAGAAAATGTACCCATTTAAACTTGTTTTTATTATTATTTAATTGTTTCCCTGCACATGCTCCACTCGTCCTGTTTAGCTTGGCTGGACATGTGTCAGATGAGAGAAGAACTGCTTGAGAAATATAACTTGCCATTGATATACAACAAGTGATTGCAAAAGGCCTGTGTGTGTGTGTGTGTGCGTGTGTGTGTGTGAGAGATAAATATCTTTATACTGCAAGGCTATATTTGTAGAATTTTTATTTGTTATTTATATATTATTTTATTGCCATTACCTGTTTTCATACAGAAGTTTAGTTTGCTAAATATATCACATTTCTTTAATTGGATATTGGATGTGAAAAGGAAATGGTTCTTCCATAACACTGCACTTTAGATGTGTGTGAATTTCCCACACTAGGAGTCATTTATATAGTTCTATTTTATAGCGATTATCTGTTCAAAAAATGTTCTATGCAAAATGTTCTATTAAAGAGAAGATAGAAAATAAATATTTGTGTGTGCTGTAAAGTGGTTTGAAAAAATAAAATCGGAATCGGCTAAAATCGGTATCGGCAGGTCAAACTCAAGGAAAAATCGGAATCGGGATCGGCCAAGAAAATTGCAATCGGTGCATCTCTAATTACAAGGTGTTTGGTTTCATTTCTTCACTCATTTCTTTATCTTATTGATAAATGGTCTATTATTTGGCTGTGGTTTAGACTATAACATTTTCACTGACAGCTCAAATTTTTAGACGTCTGGGCTGTGTTTAGACGGCTATTAGACGTCTTTTAAACGCAAAATTGCTCGCCGGGACACCATGAATGATTCTTCAAATAGGAGAAATAAATCACACAGATGCACATTAAATTCTAAATTAAACGTAAGTTGTTGTTGATATACTTTCCCTTCTTGTTGTGATGTACAATATATCCGAGTGAAACGCTTCTCAAACAAGAACAAATGTGGGCGGGGCTTGATTGTGTCTGTGAGGAATTGATTGGATGGTTGTGGTTTGCTATTGGCTGATCTCATGTGAGTGACAGGTTATAGCCCCGCCCACATCATCAGAGAAGAGATGCTGCAAGAGAGAGGGGAAGGACACATGAATTTAAAACAATCATTTGCATTAGCGATGCACCGATATGAACATTTTGGCCGATAACCGATAATTCTTTATATTTGAAAGCCGGTACCCGATATTGGCCGATAAATCTAAATCCAATTTTTATATCATTTTTGAGAGCCTGATTGCAAAAAAAAAAAAGTCTCACAATTTAAATCACACAATTATAATGTTCTCGTTATAATTTCATGTAGCCGATATGACAGCACATTTTGCACTTAACTATATTTTCCTTTTTGATTCCAATCATATTTCAAGCAATTAAGATCAATCATGTTGAACAGTGCGCATCTGAAGTGTCTCAAGTGTTGAAGGAAATTATTCATTATTTATTTGCTTTAATATATCAGCCAAATTTTATTATCGGTCCGATAACGATAACATTAAAAATGAACAAATATCAGGCGATACCGATATGGTGGCCGATATATCGTGCATCCCTAATTTGCACGGATAAATAATTTAGAATACAGTGCTTAGCATAAGTGAACACACCCGTGCTAAAGTTGACTAAAAAGAGGAATGAAAAAAATTAAAAAGTCATCTTTTGGAAATTGATCTTAATGCCTTAATTAAAAAATTGAGGAAAAATCCAACCTTTAAGGACACCAATTTTCTTTGTGAATGAATGATGTATCGTAAATAAATAAATGTTCTTCCTTAAAACACAGGGCGCATAAGCATAAGGATTTTTATTTTTAAAGGCCAGTTATTTCATGCATCCTGATAAAGTTCCCTTGGCCTTTGTAAATAAAATATTAGGGGGTACTGACTTATGCACCCTGTATTTTAAGGAAGAACATTTATTTATTTGATTTTTCCTCATTTCTTTAATTAAGGCATTAAGATAAATTTCCAAAAGATTATTCTATATTCCTCTTTTTAGTCAACTTTAGCATGGGTGTGTTCACTTATGCTAAGCACTGTATATACTGCAATATTCCATAACAATAAGAGTTGTTCATTTTTATTTCATTGTGACTTTAAAGACCTTTTACATGTTAAATGTTGCGATTTCTGATGCATTTGCTGTCCGGGTGTGCGATCCCGGAAAGGCAGGGTCCCTGTATCCTCACCGGTTTGCCTGTTTGTCATCAGCGGTAATGAACGCTCCGCTAGCGAACCCAAACTAGCGCCGCCATCTGTTTTTCCTATTTGATTTTGTAGAATGAAGTAACGAGAAACGGAACACGTTTGACGGAGAAACAAAGTAGCGACAGGAAATGTTTGTCTTTTCATGTGTTGTTGGAAGTTTCCCCTTTCATTAGTGGAGTGGATCCACATAATTAAGACTTGGCGCACAGTAGTGTTTTTATTTGGCTTGTTCTTAAATGGTCTCAGAGGGAAGTTTTATTGCTCAACGGTTGCTCTTTCAAAGCTTAATGGAGGTTTTAGTTAAGTATTCGTTTAATCTTCCTAAAATAAAACGGATACAAATGAGTCATCATGCAGTGAGAATATATAGAGCTATGAAATGAATGTGGAACAGCTCAGATCGTTTGACCTTGAGAGAAACGTTTGAGGTCGTCGTATTGATGGCTTTTGATTCCAGTCTTTGGTTTCTTGGCAAATCTGAGCTCAGTTTGAGATGTTGTTGAGATTTTGTGAGAACACATGTTGACATCTTTAGAATATGGATGGATTTTCTAACTTTTTTGTCAGCCAAAGCCCTATGGGTAATTTTATTTATAACTTAGAAATTTTATTTTTTCAATAATTTATCAACACATTTACACTGTAAACATATACAATACTTGTTAGAGATAATTGTTATAAGGGACCAAGCACCAAATTGTATTCGTTAGTGTTCTTATTACTATTAATCTTACTCCTCCTTCATCTGCTTATGAGTCTATGGCAGCCCATAGAAAATTATGAAATTTGGCGCACAGATAGAGGAACGTCTGAACAATAACCACACCAATTTTAGAGTCTCTAACTCAATCCCTCTAGCGCCACCAACTGTTCAAAGTTGCATGCATGTTTATGCTAATAACTTTTGAACCACAACGGCTAGAAATAAAATGATTTTTTTCCTCAAGATTCTTCAATTGCACCCAATGACGTCATTTTCGACACATTTTGAAATTTTGTCCTACATGGTGAACATACTTTTTTTAAGATATTAAAAGCTCTTTGATAAACCAAAACGTTATCGAATAACGTGCGAACGAGGGCATGTTAAAAATGGATGTAAGGCTATATTTCCGTAACGCCTCGGCACATTCACACCAGATTTGGTACATGTTATCACAAGCATGACCCGAGGATACTTGCAGTGTTTCGGCTCAGCGCCACCTACTGGTCTGGAGAAATGAAAAATGGCTTTTTTTGCTTATAACTTAGCTAATAGCTTTTGATGAGTTTTGCCTATTTAAATGAAGGTGGTCTTGATAAATTCCTTTTGTTATACTGAAAACAGTGATACTAATTATGCCATGTTTGTTTGACATTTTGAAAACCTACTTTTCAAAGAAAGATGTCGAATAACACAACAACAAATTTTATGCCAAGCTGATTTTTAGGCTGTAACTTTGTAATGCTTTAGCATATGACTCCAAACATTTTTATGTGTCATTGTGACCTCACACTGACATTGATAACAGCGCCACCTATTGGTCAAAAGTCATAAGCAATTAAATGATATTACTAGTGATTTGTATTTGTGATTTTTCAGTCGTTTTGAGTAAAATAATCTAATGAGTCTTTAGTTACTCATTGTTGCAGTCTGTCTGATGCTTCCAGCCAAACTTGCATTACTCATCATGGTTTTTTTGTGCTTGGCCCTATTTATTTATTTATTTTAATTGCACATTTATTTTCATTTAATTAATTTCATACACTCTCAAGCAACTGGTCTAGGAGAAACAACATGTATTAAAGAGATTGCATTGCATTTTTTTGTATGCGATCTGTCATTGTTCTGAATCACATCGGCAATTTTTTTACTAAATGAAATGTGACTTATTTATTTACTTATTTTATATAGAAACTGCATGTAAAACAGTGTGATTCTGTTGCAGCAATGTTGAAAAGTGTGCAGCACCTCTGACACCCTCATCTCATTACAATTCATACCAGAATAAAAGAACAGACATGTAGAATTATGAGATATCTATTATAAGACAAAGACTGTCTGCTAGACACCATATCTGTCTGATGAGACAAAGAGAGACCGGCTTTATGAATCATAAGTCATATTTAAAAAAATCTGGCTAATAGACCACAAGAGGAGTATTAGCAGGTTTAAGTTAAAGATGCACTCAGTTTTTACTTTTTGACATGTAGAGATCACATGGATTTTTACTCACAGGATAAACTAATCATAATCAAATTGCTGCATGCAAATTCCATTTTTTAAAAGAAATTAATACATTTATACAGGAAGGATGCATTAAATTGATCAAAAGTGACAGTAAAGACATTTATAATGTTACAACAGGTTTCTATTTCAAATAAATGCTGTTATTTTGAACTAAAAAATAAAATGAATCATGGTTTCCACAAAAATCGGAACTGTTATTAACATTGATAATAATCAATAAATGTTTCTTGAGCATCAGATCCTCATATTAGAGTGATTTCTGAAGGATCATGTGACACTGAAGACTGGAGTAATGATGCTAAAAATTCAGCTTTGATCACAGGAATAAATTACACTTTACTGTATATTCACATAGAAAACAGATGATTTACATTGTAACAATATTTAAATTTGTACTGTATTTTTTATCAGATAAATGCAGCCTTGGTGAGCAGAAGAAACTTTCAAAAACAGTAACAAATCTTAATGATGCTGTTTAATAGATCTCCTTACTTTAAAGGAAAGTTTTTTCCCCGCTTGCCCAACACAACAGACATGAACGATGAGCAAAGATAAAGATTTATTACCGAAAGCTAAATTGAATTTAAATCATATCTGTGTGTACCCAAAAGCTTATTGTAGCAAGAACTTAATTAAAGAGATGGATACGCATGTCTGTTTAACAAGTAAAGTCCAACAGGTTTCTTGCTCAATCTGTTCAACTCTAAGACAAATATAAACTGACCTTGTGGGTAAAACTGCAATCATCGTTCATCTCTTCTGGACATCTGCACTTGTTTATGAGATAATTACATTAGTGATTTGTTTAAGTGCTGAGGAACATTCACACAAGAGTCGTCGGGTGTGCTCTGAGGTGATTATGACGCTAGTGTGAAGGTTAAACCATGAGATCTGGTTTGGATCTGCTGGCATTAATCTCTCAGAGAGCGTCTGTCTTCATGAGTTCAATGCACTCGTTTGGAAATTCAGAACTGAATCGAGAATGCTTTTTAAATTCCAGTGCGATTCCTGAATTTAAATTTGATTTGATTTGAGGTAGCAAACAGGAATCTGAATTGCAATGTAAGGAAAAAATATTAAAATGAATTAAAATTCAAATAAATTCATGTTACCAAATTTTTACTAGAAAATTAAAGTTGATCAAGATTACCTTAAATGATGGATGGACGGATGGATAGACTGTGATGGACGGATGGATAGACTGTGATGGACGGATGGATAGACTGATGGACAGATGGATAGACTGATGGACAGATGGATAGACTGTGATGGACGGATGGATAGACTGATGGACAGATGGATAGACTGTAATGGATGGATGGATAGACTGATGGACGGATGGATAGACTGTGATGGATGGATGGATAGACTGATGGACGGATGGATAGACTGTGATGGACGGATGGATAGTCTGTGATGGACGGATGGATAGACTGATGGACAGATGGATAGACTGATGGACAGATGGATAGACTGTGATGGATGGATGGATAGACTGTGATGGACAGATGGATAGACTGTGATGGACAGATGGATAGACTGTGATGGATGGATGGATAGACTGTGATGGACAGATGGATAGACTGTGATGGACAGATGGATAGACTGTGATGGATGGATGGATAGACTGTGATGGACGGATGGATAGACTGTGATGGACGGATGGATAGACTGTGATGGACGGATGGATAGACTGTGATGGACGGATGGATAGACTGTGATGGACGGATGGATAGACTGTGATGGACGGATGGATAGACTGATGGACAGATGGATAGACTGATGGACAGATGGATAGACTGTGATGGATGGATGGATAGACTGTGATGGACAGATGGATAGACTGATGGACAGATGGATAGACTGTGATGGACGGATGGATAGACTGTGATGGACGGATGGATAGACTGATGGACGGATGGATAGACTGTGATGGACGGATGGATAGACTGATGGACAGATGGATAGACTGTAATGGATGGATGGATAGACTGATGGACGGATGGATAGACTGTGATGGATGGATGGATAGACTGATGGACGGATGGATAGACTGTGATGGATGGATGGATAGACTGATGGACAGATGGATAGACTGTGATGGACGGATGGATAGACTGTGATGGACGGATGGATAGACTGATGGACGGATGGATAGACTGTGATGGACGGATGGATAGACTGATGGACAGATGGATAGACTGTAATGGATGGATGGATAGACTGATGGACGGATGGATAGACTGTGATGGATGGATGGATA
Source organism: Tiaroga cobitis (assembly GCA_030578255.1). NCBI lineage: Eukaryota > Metazoa > Chordata > Actinopteri > Cypriniformes > Leuciscidae > Tiaroga > Tiaroga cobitis. The sequence continues at coordinate 52,525,336 of CM060592.1, read as the reverse complement.
GACTGATGGACGGATGGATAGACTGTGATGGATGGATGGATAGACTGATGCACGGATGCATAGACTGATGGATGGATGGATAGACTGATGCACGGATGGATAGACTGTGATGGACGGATGGATAGACTGTGATGGACGGATGGATAGACTGTGATGGACGGATGGATAGACTGATGGATGGATGGATAGACTACTGTGATGGACGGATGGATAGACTGATGGATGGATGGATAGACTGATGCACGGATGGATAGACTGATGCACGGATGGATAGACTGTGATGGACGGATGGATAGACTAGACTGATGCACGGATGGATAGACTGATGCACGGATGGATAGACTGTGATGGACGGATGGATAGACTGTGATGGACGGATTGATAGACTGTGATGGACGGATGGATAGACTGTGATGGACGGATGGATAGACTGTGATGGACAGATGGATAGACTGTGATGGACGGATGGATAGACTGTGATGGATGGATGGATAGACTGTGATGGACGGATGGATAGACTGATGGATGGATGGATAGACTGTGATGGACGGATGGATAGACTGTGATGGATGGATGGATAGACTGTGATGGACGGATGGATAGACTGATGGATGGATGGATAGACTGATGCACGGATGGATAGACTGTGATGGACGGATGGATAGACTGTGATGGATGGATGGATAGACTGTGATGGACAGATGGATAGACTGTGATGGACTTATGGATAGACTGTGATGGACGGATGGATAGACTGTGATGGATGGATGGATAGACTGTGATGGATAGACTGTGATGGACAGATGGATAGACTGATGGACGGATGGATAGACTGATGCACGGATGGATAGACTGTGATGGACGGATGGATAGACTGTGATGGACGGATGGATAGACTGTGATGGACGGATGGATAGACTGTGATGGACGGATGGATAGACTGTGATGGACGGATGGATAGACTGTGATGGACGGATGGATAGACTGTGATGGACGGATGGATAGACTGTGATGGACGGATGGATAGACTGTGATGGACGGATGGATAGACTGATGGACGGATGGATAGACTGATGCACGGATGGATAGACTGTGATGCACGGATGGATAGACTGTGATGGACGGATGGATAGACTGTGATGGACGGATGGATAGACTGTGATGGACGGATGGATAGACTGTGATGGACGGATGGATAGACTGTGATGGACGGATGGATAGACTGTGATGGACGGATGGATAGACTGTGATGGACGGATGGATAGACTGTGATGGACGGATGGATAGACTGTGATGGACGGATGGATAGACTGTGATGGACGGATGGATAGACTGTGATGGACGGATGGATAGACTGTGATGGACGGATGGATAGACTGTGATGGACGGATGGATAGACTGTGATGGATGGATGGATGGATGGATAGACTGATGGATGGATGGATAGTCTGATGGATGGATGGATAGATGTATGGATGGATGTATGGATGGACGGATGGATAGACTGATGGGTGGACGGATGGATGGATGGATAGACTGATGGATGGATGGATGGATGGATGGATGGATAGACTGATGGATAGACTGATGGATGGACGGATGGATGGATGGATGGACTGATGGATGGATGGATAGTCTGATGGATAGACTGATGGACTGATGGATGGATAGACTGATGGACTGATGGATGGATGGATAGACTGATAGATAAAAAAAAAGTTAAATTTACAGGTAAACCCTGGCAGCTGTGGTTACCAGAGTTTTCCTGTTAAAAATACGGTAGCAGCGTTTTAGGTTTTACAACTTTTAACCGTATATTATTTTAGAGCGATAAACCGTATTTCATTATCTGATATAATGTTAATATACTGACTTTTTGAAGTATTAATATCTGTTTTTTTCCATTGTAATACACTGACAGCCAACAATCACAGCAGTGATGAGAGTCAAATGGCCAACCAAAGCTCATCTTAAGCAGCTCATCCACAAGAGAGTTAATACTAATTTACAGAAGCTGCACAGTGTCATTCACACAAACATTAAACACCATCATGGTAACATGTTGAAATTTAAAAAATGCAATAAGCATTAATTTAACAACATTAAATGTAACATAAAACCCTAATGTACATAACTGATTAGAAAAAAACTAAGAAAATTATGAAGAAACAGTGATTTAAAAACAAAATACATCAAATGTGAAGTGTCACGCAGGAAATTGTGGCACTTTTTCACTGTAAATTATACAATGACTTGTTCTTTTTCACTTCCAAAAACTGTAAATTTAACGGTATTTTACAGTAAAATTTAATTAAATGTACCATTATATATATCACAGTTATTTACCGTATATAATAAGGAAACTTTCTGTTAACCAATTAACAGTTTTTCACTGTAGCATTTTTACAGTGTTTTACCGTTAAAATCACGATCATTTTTTACAGTATAGATAGATAGATAGATAGATAGATAGATAGATAGATAGATAGATAGATCTTCTGCACAGTGTTGTTCACCAGCATTAGTGTCTGAGCATCAGCTGGTTTGTGTTTCTGATGTAAAAGCTCCTCTTTATTCTCCTCTGATCTCTGATCTTTATTCTCTCCTGAAGGTCAGTTTCTCCTTCTGGAACCCGAAGCTTCTGATTCAGATCAAACATGCATCAATGCATCCCAGAATCCAGTGCTTTTCTCCGGCGCTCCACCGCTAAATCATTCCCTCCACAATTATTACGTCTTTTTAAAGATGCATTTGACAGAACACACACTTCCTGAAGTTTCCTGCGTATTCTTGAGGATTCTGTGTGATTTTTGGACACTGTTTCATTGATAAAATATTAGTTTTTTTGGTACACTTTACAATAAGGTTCGCTAGTTAACAGTAGTTAATGTATTAACTGACATGAACTAACCATGAGCAATACATTTGTTACTGTATTTATTAATCTTTGTTAATGTTAGTTAATAAAAAATACAGCTGTTCATGTTAGTTCACAGTGCATTAACTAATGTTAACAAATAACCTTTGATTTTAATATTGTATATTAGTAAAAGTTAACTAAGGTAGAACTAATTTTAACTAATGAACCTTATTGTAAAGTGTTACTGTTTTTTTATTTCTGAAATGGATGTAAATGACCCTCTTTCTGGCCATAAATCTGAACGCAATCTCAAACTGTCATATGGCTCTTATCAATATTGCATTTTAATGAATGATTTCGAGATGAAGCGAGCAGCAGCTGAGCAGAACTCGATCGATGCGGAGGAAATTACACACCCGTGTTCATGTTATGGGTTCAGGCCAGGGTTTATGTCTGCAAGATTTATTAAATTGATGAAAGTTTGATTACGCACCTAAAATAGCTCGGCTAGCATTAGAACGGCTGGGATTTTGGCCTCGTATCAAAATGACTTTCCATCCTTTCAGGAAACTGTACCGAAAACCATATTGTTTGACAGTAAATATGGCGGATGTTGATGATGCTGCAGGGACTCTCTGACAACTTTTTGGGCGAGACAAAATAAATCACTGTTACAGTATTTTCTGATTATATAAGAATCTATATTACAAAATACAAATATTACAAAGTAATATTACAAAGTGACTAATATTACAAAGTGACTCATATAATGCGACTAATGTCAAACATGCAAAAAAGCATAAAGCGGAGAAGCTCGTGAGATTGAGTTTATTTGTAGACAGCATTTCCAGTTTTGTTTTAAATCAATTTGTTTAGGCTTGGCCTTTTTATATATATATATATAATTTCGGTGTACGTTTATTTCATTTAACATTTATTTTTATTTTTATTCAGAACTTAATTGAGAATGTTTTTTTTTTTTATTCCAGTACGATTCCTGAATTTAAATTGAATTTGATTTGAGGTAGCAAACAGGAATCTGAATTGCAATGTAAGGGAAAAGAATTAAAAAGAATTGAAATACAAATAAATTCATATTACAAATTTTTTGACTAGAAAAGGAAAGTTTGTCAAGATAAACTTGAATGAGGAAATAGATGTATGGATGGATGGATGGATAGAAGAATGGATGGATGGATGGATAGAAGGATGGATGGATGGATGGATGGATGGATGGATGGATAGAAGGAAGGATGGATGGATGGATGGATAGAATGAAGGAAGGATGGATGGATGGATAGAAGGAAGGATGGATGGATGGATAGAAGGAAGGAAGGATGGATGGATGGAGAGAAGGAAGGATGGATGGATGGATAGACAGACAGACAGACAGAACTTTGCAAACATGGCAATGTTACTTTTGAATGTTTTCTGAACGTTCCCAAACATGCAACATTTTAAAAACATTAAATGTTTCAGAAAAAAACATTCCATGAACGATGTATAAATGTTTTTGTGCTAACGCTTTGAGAACATCATTAAAGACCAGGGCCTGTATTCAGTAAACACAGATCTCAGCACTGAGAGTTCTCCTAAACCGCAGTAAAAGTTTCATCTAAAACTCTTTCACAAACCGGCTGAGACACACGTTTACTAAGGAAGTCTTGAGCTGAGAGAAAGGGGGCGGAGTTGACCTCGTTGCTATGGATGATGTCATCAAGCTTACTAACTATCCCCACAGTAATTGGCTGATGGGGGAGGGGTCTCTGTCGGTGATTAAACATAGAAATATCGTAGAACGAGGTATCATGTTGCCATATTCAAATAAAGATTTAAAGAGAATGAATGACCTTCACATGAGCATATGACAGCAGTGTTTCTCCTGGAAACCGCTTGACTCGCGCAGGAGAACAAAATCTCAAAATCACTCAAGATTATACCACTCACAACAGCGTGTGCAAAACACACACACACACACACACACACACACAACCGGTCCATCTCACAAACACACACACACACACACACACACACACACACACACACAACCTCCATCACACACACACACACAGGTTTGTTTTGCTATAGTTGTGAGGACATCCCATAGGCGTAATGGTTTTTATACTAGACAAACTGTATATTCTATCCCCTTACAACACACACACACTCACACTAACCCTACCCCTAAACCTCCCCATAACAAACACACACACACACTAACCCTACCCCTAAACCTCCCCATCACACACACACACACACACACACGCACACACACTCACACTCACACTAACCCTAAACCTCCCCATCACACACACACACACACACACACTCACACTAACCCTACCCCTAAACCTCCCCATCACACACACACACACCAGCCCTACCCCTAAACGTACCCATCACAGAAAACTTTATCCATTTTTACATTTTTAATAAAACACTGTTTAGTATTTTTTTAAAGCCATTTGAAATATGAGGACTCACAAATCACGTTCACGTTGTAACACCAGTGTTAGACCAGTGTTAGACCAGTGTTAGACCAGTGTTAGACCAGTGTTAGACCAGTGTTAGACCAGTGTTAGACCAGTGTTAGACCAGTGTTAGACCAGTGTTAGACCAGTGTTAGACCAGTGTTAGACCAGTGTTAGACCAGTGTTAGACCAGTGTTAGACCAGTGTTAGACCAGTGTTAGACCAGTGTTAGACCAGTGTCATTATACACATTTCTGTCCAGAGTTCTTTAGAAACATTCGTGGCTAAATCCTTCACACCCACTTTGAGTGACCGAGATTAATGAGTCAAACAATGACTGTTAAGATATCACCATCTGCTTTCCATTGGCTTACAGATATGAAAACCTTTTCACAATATTCTAATTTTGAATTTGGGGTTTTCATAATCTGTAAGCCATAATCATCACAATTATAACAAATAAAGGCTTGAAATATCTCACTTTGCATGTCAAGTCAAGTCAAGTCACCTTTATTTATATAGCGCTTTTTACAATACAGATTGTATCAAAGCGCTTCACAGTGATAACATGAAAACAATATAACAAAGTTTGTTTCTAAAAGATATTGCGTCAACGTCCACCTTAAGTAAGGCAGATCAATAATATTATTGAATATTAAATGTCCCCAACTAAGCAAGCCAAAAGCCAAGGCAACAGTGGCAAGGAACCAAAACTCCATCAGGGACAGAATGGAGAAAAAAACCTTGGGAGAAACCAGGCTCAGTCGGGGGGCCAGTTCTCCTCTGGCCAACGAAGGAACAGTGCATGATTCGGGCAGCATTACAAGTCAGATTGGATCGGAACATTTAGAGTATTTTTTGGAAGTCCAAGTATGCACGCCGGTCTTAAGACGAGTTGTTGAGGATCAGTGCCGTCCACCATAGAGAGTCCATATCGCCCGTGTTGAGTCGTCACTTCATAGGCTTTGTGATTGGAGCATCTGAAGTCTCCGTGAGAGGCTGGATACAAACTGGAGCTGACGAATGCCATTTTCTCGGGACTCGCGTCCCGAGATAACAGCAGAAAAGCAAAGGGAAAATAATTAGCGTAGCTGCTGTTCATAATGATGATTTCCATAACACAGGCGTAAATGACAAAACATGAAGACAGTGACTCTTGCGTCCCAAAATCACCCCCCTCCGTCCCCCACTCAACTCAGCCCAGCTTACTGACCTCTACGTCCCTCCTGCTGCTGAGACCTAACCACAATCTCACAATCTCTCCGCAACCCAACCATACGCGCCAACCCGTTGACTAAGGCTGTCGAGCCCCACTGGTGCGTTAAAGCAGTTTCAGTGGACAACGGTTCCGTATGGCATACTACCTACCGCAACACAATATCTGCCCAACCACCCGTCATTCACGCAATATACACAGGAACGTAATGACTGCAAATATTATGCAACCTATACAGATAACCTACAGTCTCTTCAAGTTTTATAGTATTAAATGCATTTGATCTGATTCAGCAGTATTATAAAAGGTAAGCATTATGTAAATGCTTGGCTGAAGAGATGCGTCTTTAATCTAGTTTTGAACTGGGACAGCGAGTCAGAGCCTCGAACAATATCAGGAAGGCTATTCCAGAGTTTAGGAGCTAAATGTGAGAACGCCCTCCCTCCTTTAGTGGACTTAGATATCCTAGGAATGACTAGAAGCCTCGAATTTAGTGATCTTAAAGAACGCGATGGATTGTAGGGCGATAGAAGGTCCATTAAATACACAGGAGCTAAACCATTTAGGGCTTTATAGGTCAGTAGTAGTACTTTGTAATTGATACGGAACTTGATAGGTAACCAGTGTAGAGATGATAAAATTGGTGTTATATGATCATATTTTCTTGACCTAGTAAGAACTCTAGCGGCTGCATTTTGCACTAACTGTAGCTTGTTTATTGAAGATGCAGGACAACCGGCTAATAAAGCATTACAGTAATCTAGTCTCGAGGTCATGAATGCATGAACTATCTTTTCTGCATCAGAGACTGATAGCATGTTACGTAATTTAGCAATGTTTCTAAGATGGAAAAAGGCTGTTCTTGTTACATATAAAATATGATTTTCGAAAGACAAGTTGTGGTCTAGTATAACTCCCAGGTCTTTTACTGTAGAGGATAAAGTAACAGGACATCCTTCTATATTAAAGTTGTATTGTAAGTGGTTTTGTGGATAGTTTTTTGGACCAACAAGTAATACCTCCGTTTTTTCTGGATTTAGTAGCAGGAAATTATGCGTCATCCAGCATTTTATATCTTTAAGACACTCTGTCAATTTTGATGAGTTAGTGTTTTCATCTGGTCGTGATGAAATATATAATTGAGTGTCATCAGCATAACAGTGGAAATTAATTCCATGTTTTCTTATAATATTGCTAAGTGGCAGCATATATATTGAGAATAGCAGAGGGCCTAACACCGATCCTTGCGGCACTCCATAGTCTACTGACGTTATCTTCGATTTTTCCCCATTTAAACAAACAAAATGGTAACGTCTGATAAATACGATCTAAACCAGCTTAATGCCTGTCCCTGAACACCAGTGTAGTTTTGTAGTCGATCCAAGAGTATTTTATGATCTATAGTGTCAAACGCAGCACTAAGATCGAGTAGAACTAATATTGAGATACAGCCTTGGTCAGAAGCTAAAAGTAAATCATTTGTAATTTTTACTAGCACAGTTTCTGTGCTATGATGCGGTCTGAATCCTGACTGAAATTTTTCATATATCTCATTTTCTTGCATGAAAGAGCACAATTGAGCGGACACAGTCTTTTCTAGTATTTTAGACATAAATGGAAGATTTGAAATCGGTCTGTAATTTGCTAAGTTATTTGGATCTAATTGCGGTTTCTTAATGAGAGGTTTTATAACTGCCAGCTTGAATATTTTTGGAACATGACCTAAAGATAAAGACGAGTTAATAATATTAAGAAGAGGCTCTTCCACTATAGGTAACACTTCTTTCAGAAATTTAGTTGGTATTGGATCTAATAAACATGTTGTTGGTTTAGATGCAATGATAAGTTTATTTAGCTCTTCCTGTCCTATAGTTGTAAAGCGGTGTAGTTGTTCTTGAGGGGCGATAATTGAGACTGAATCATAAGACACCATAGAGGATTGTACATTTACAATTGTGTTTCGGATGCTTTCTATTTTCTCATTGAAGTAGTTCATAAAATCATTACAGCTATACTGTAACGGAATAATTTGCTCGGGTGATGTCTGTTTATTTGTTAGTCTAGCCACGGTGTTAAATAAAAACCTTGGATTATTTTGGTTATTTTCTATTAGTTTGCGGAGATGCTCAGCCCTGGCTGCTTTTAGAGCTTTTTTATAACGTGACATACTGTCTTTCCACGCGATTCTAAAGACCTCTAAATTAGTTTGTTTCCATTTACGCTCTAGGTTACGAGTTTCTCTCTTGATAGCATGCGTAGCACTGTTGTACCATACCATGGTGCTTTAGTTTTCTCTCTAACCTTTTTTGATCTAATTGGTGCAACAATATCTAATGTACTAGAGAAAATGGTGCTCAAACTGCTGGTCATTTCCTCTAGTTCATCTGTTTGTTTGGGTTCACTGAGCAGCAGAGATAGATCAGGTAAGCTATTTGAGAATCTATCTATAGTGGTCGGAAGGATTGTTCTGCCTGGTCTATAACGTGGCGCAACATGACAAATTTCAGCAGTGCGTATTATACAAGTTACCATGTGATGATCGGTGAGATCGTCACTTTGCGGTATAATATCTATATCGGTTAGATTGGTTCCATATGATATAATTAAATCTAGTGTATGATTTAGACGATGAGTGGGACCACTGACATTCTGCTTGACCCCAAAGGAGTTTAATAAATCTGTAAACGCAGTCCCTAACGCATCATTTGTGTTATCTACGTGTATGTTAAAATCTCCAACAATTATTGCTTTATCGGCATTGACCAATAGATCTGAGAGAAAGTCTGCAAACTCTTTTAGGAAATCAGCATATGGTCCTGGAGGTCTATATACAGTAGCCAAGGCTAGAGATAATAGGGATTTATTTCTTACATCTAAGAGCGTAACGTTTAGCACAAGTACTTCAAACGAGTTAAACCTGTGACCTGTTTTATGAGTAACATTAATAATATCTCTATAGATTGTTGCAACACCGCCGCCACGACCGATCAGACGGGGCTCATGCTTATAACAGTATCCTGGCGGGGTAGACTCATTTAGACCGAAATACTCGTTTGGTTTAAGCCAGGTTTCAGTAAGGCAAAGTACATCGAAGCTATTATCTGTGACCATTTCATTTACAATAACCGCCTTAGGTGTGAGCGATCTAATGTTTAGAAGACCTAGTTTTAGAAATTGTTTTTGTTCACTGATATTTAGATTTTCAGGTTTAATTTAGGGCCGGGACTTTAACGCGTTAATTAAGATTAATTAACTACAGACTTTAACGCGTTAATTAATTACACAAATTATTTTTAATCGCACTTATTTTTGCACCGCGGAACGTTTCTCACTGGATGAGTTTCGGCGGACCGATTATACTGGCGCACCAACTAGCGTTCATGACGAAGAAGCTGACGAGATCACTTTGTTTGGCCGGTGAATGGGAAATTTTGTTACAAAAACGAACGGATGGAAGCGTCGATAAGAGCATGGTTGTGTGCAAGCTATGCAACAAGGAATTCGCTATTGCTATTAGTGTAGTGTAGCAATATGCTATTGCTACACTTAATGGCAAAAAACACTGGTCTGCTGGACTTGGTTGAACAAAAATAAACAATATTTTGTTGCTTAAGCTTATGTATTCAGTCATTATTCAATGGTATACTAAAAATCCATGTGAAAAAAAATTACTTCTCACTGTTCTCAGGTCAAATATTTATGCAATTAAAATGCGATTAATTTCGATTAATTAATTACAAAGCCTCTAATTAATTAGATTAATTTTTTTAATCGAGTCCCGGCCCTAGTTTAATTACAATAAGATTTTTCCTAGATCCTACAGTGGATTTATTATTTGGCCTCACTAAACGAGGGATAGACACAGTTTCTATATAATATTCTACACTACTTATATCAATTAAATTGGCACAGCAAAGACTGTGATTTGGAATTTGATTTTCTAGTCATACGGTGTGTAACGTCTTGGAGATGTTGTCCGACAGAACAGCCGCTCCGAATCTGCTGGGGTGCAGGCCATCAGCACGGTAGAGCCTAGGTCGCTCCCAGAACAGATTCCAATTATTTACAAAGGGCAGTTTTTGTTCATTACACAATGACATTAACCATTCATTTAGTGCAAATAATCTACTGAACCTTTCCTGTCCTTGTCGGTACGTGGGAAGCGGTCCAGACACGATGATCGTTGCCTCAGGCGCTGTGCTGCGTACCGTCTCGATCAGGCTCCTGTAGTCCTTCTTCAGAACCTCCGTCTGCCGCAGCCTGATATCGTTTGTTCCAGCGTGAAGCACCACAGCTCCGACGCGCTCTTCACCGTTCAGGATCTCGGGAACCTGTGCGGCGACATCAAGAACACGAGCACCAGGAAGGCAGTGAGTGCGCACCTTACCCTTACCTGAGGTAGCACGGACATGACGGACCATGGAAGTGCCGATGATCACGGCGTCGTCGCGTTCCGACTCGCGAAGAGGGGAGAAGCGGTTCCGGGTGGAGATCTCGAAGACCGGGAGGGGCGGAGAGGTTCTTGCTCTGGTCCTGGCTCGTGTCTTCCGCTGTGGGATCACCCAGGGTCCATGGTGTTGGGTTGGTGCCGGAGTGAATGATGCCAGAGATGATCGCGTCCTCCTGGGCAGAGAAACGCACGGAGTAGACGAAGTCGGAGTCAAAAAGTTACTAACCACTGACTTGTGTGCATCGGCGCGTGACGTTTCAAGCGCTGATCGCCGATCCCGCAGCTCGGCTTGCCTCTCTAGCAGACCACGGATCTGTTTCTCCACCGATTCAAGCTCCAATCGTACCGAAATCAGTTCGAATGTGTCCTCACCTGCACTCAGAGGTAGCGTTAGACACACATCTGATATGTTCGCCATAACAGATGAACAGTAGATTAGTAGTGATACTACCAATATCACTAGTAATTTAGGACTGAAATGCCGGATATAACCTGTATCCTTTTAGTGAAACGGGTGTAAAATCAGACGGTCAATAGGCGCGAGGCCACGCGTGAAATGCTAGCGGACTAAAGGCTAGTAGCCGAGATTCGCAAAGTTGGGTCTAAGTAGCGATATCAAAGCAATCCGATTGTTTTTTTATAAGGAATAGTATCGAGAATAAGTTCCCATGATATAAAAATAGAAAGTGCTTGTTTATAAATGAGTGGTAAAGAAGAAAATCAAGGATTAATGAATTGATTCGACGGAGCTTTCAAACACAAACACCGACTGCATGTAATGAGTCTATATAATATATTAGTTTGGTTAGACTCGCTTGGTTTAGTCCTCAATTGTAAGTCGCTTTGGATAAAAGCGTCTGCTAAATGACTAAATGTAGTTTCAGCTTTTAAGTTGAATTACTGAAATAAACGAACTTTTGCACGATATTCTCATTTTTCGAGTTTCACCTGTACATAATAGAAGTAATTATGAATTTTAAACAGCATTTTAAACCGCAAAATGAAGACGGTCTTGATAGTTCGACACCTGCAGGAACAGTTAGATCTCGCTTGGTTTATATAACCTGCTGTAAAGTGTGTGAATATGACTTGTTGAACGATGACAAATATGTATCTCATCCTCCCACAAACACGCACTCGCACTCTTCACCTGTGTCTCATCTTCCTCAGAGACACTTACAGACTCTCGGGTTTAAAATAGCTCTCTGAACACACTCCATGATCATAATTTTCAGTGAAAAACCATTGAATTATTTATTGTGAACCATGAAGGGGACAAAGACACCGAATCAGAGCATCATAAATTCATGACTCAGAACAGCCTGGCGTTTCTCCGGGAAAGTGACGAGTGACACAGTAAAGACGGAGAAGATCCGCGGGTGAACCTTCAAGTCTACACTTTCACACAGACGCAACATGCACTCTTAAAGTCACCATGAAATCAAAAATAAATACAAACCGTCCTACAAATTGCATGTAACCTTTGAACAAATACCAAATCTAGTGCATACAAATGCATATCTGTCTGTTATGATTGTGAGACACGTGGCTTTTTATGAGATCTCTCGGCTCGATTTTCACACAGAGGTTATACAAAAATGTTAGGATGGTTTGTATTTATTTGTGAAATATTATCTAGGCTCATTTATTTATATTTGCAAAACACATTGCATGTGCACTCCACTGAATTTTCGCTCTAATTGACCTTTGTACTTGCACATTACTTTCTGTTTGTTTGCGAGTCGAGTTTTCCTTTGCAAAGCAGATCGAGCTTGTTTGAAAAATGCTGGATTTGTTTGTTTAATTATGGCACGATATTAACTCCATAGATTAGATTGTGTTAAAGCAGTGTTTGATTCATGATAGTGAGGGACTTGAGAAACTGTCAGTCGTGTCCGACCTTAAACTCTATCTAACTAAAGGCCTTTTTCATTTCCAGCTTTCAAAAAGACATATTCTGCCCTTTTACGAAGTCTTCATGTAGTTTCAGGCTCTACTAGAACAGGTTTTCCAGCTTGAATGTTGATTATTCTCCTCATATTCTCCATTGTTGCGGCTCCTCTCTTCCCAGTCTGTCAGTAACGCTCTGTTTACTTCCTGTCTCTATGAAGCCCCTCCTCCTGAAAAGCACACTGTGCTCTGATTGGTCGGCTGGAGCAGTGTGTTGTGATTGGTCGAGCGCTTCGAGTGTGTTTGGGAAATGTCCCGCCCCTTTCCATAACCGCCAGTTTAACTAACTCAACCAGGCCCCGCCCCTTTATTCTGCGCATTAATTATTATAATGAGGAATATAGAGAGCATAAGTCCCTCCCCTTCCGGTCGACCACCATGGGACCTTATTTCGGAAAAATATTGTATGGTAGTCAATGGCGAGAGACAACAAATATTTTGATCTCGTTTGAATTGTGCCCTGAATTACACATATGATGTTTGTCAATTTAAAAGAGACATTTTAAAGTCAAGAAAGTCGCAGTTTGATGTAAAACTGTTGAGGTATAAGACTGTGAAAATACTAGAGATGCACCAATTGATCGGCTGGTGACCGGAATCGGCCGATTTTCACGTGATCGGCCATGATCGGCGACCGGCCGGTCAGTCTGACATAATCCGATTTTATGCCGGTCAAATGCACTCTGGCGCCGCATGATTAACATCGCGCAACATCAGCATCACACGTGCACACGGAACGCACATACGAGGAAACCTCGTGAATTACGGCCGTTTCACACCGCAAGCGGGAGCAGCGCGTTTTTTTTTTCTTCGACATGCATGTTAATCAATGAGTGCATTCACACCGGGAGCGGGAGCTGGAGAAGCGCGTGAGCAACAGTGAAGCACGCGTTTCGGCGCAGAGTCTATTTTTGCTGCACTCAATTAAAGTGAAAGCACACTTTTGATGGACAAAATAAATATTGTTTTAACAAGAACTGAAGTAGCCTAGGCTATATCAGAAAAGAAAATTAAGACTCAAAAATATTTATAGAAAATGTACCTATTCAAACCTGTTTTTATTATTTCACAATTCTTTTCCTGCACTTGCTCCACTTGTCCTGTTTAGCCTGGCTGGACATGTGTCAGATGAGAGAAGAACTGTTTGAGAAATATAACTTGCCATTGATGTACAAGTGATTGCAATAGGTGTGTGTGTGTGTGTGTGTGCGTGTGTGTGTGTGTGTGTGTGTGTGTTGAGAAAGATCTTGTACTGCAAGGGTATATTTATTTTATTTTTATTTGTTATTTATATATTATTTTATTGCCATTACCTCTTTTCATACAGAAGTTTGGTTTGCTAAATATATATATAAAAAAAAATTTGTTGGGTATTGGATGTGAAAAGAAAGAAATGGTTCTTCCATAACACTGCACTTTAGATGTGTGTGAATTTCCCACACCAGGAGTCATTTATATAGGCTAGTTCTATTTTATAGCGATTATCTGTTTAAAAAATGTTCTATGCAAAATGTTCTGTTAAAGAGAAGGTAGAAAATAAATATTTGTGTGTGCTGTAAAGTGGTTTAAAAAAAGGAAATCGGAATCGGCTAAAATCGGTATCGGCAGGTCAAACTCAAGAAAAATCGGAAATCGGAATCGGCCTAGAAAATTGTAATCGGTGCATCTCTAGAAAATACGTAATTACAAAGACTACAAACCCCAAAGGTGCACATTTTCTCTCAATGAATGAAGCTAACTTTACTGAAGCTAACTTTACTGAAGCTAACCTTACTGAAGCTAACTTTACTGAAACTAACTTTACTGAAACTAACTTTACTGAAGCTAACCTTACTGAAGCTAACTTTACTGAAGCTGACTTTACTGAAGCTAGCTTTACTGAAGCTAACTTTACTGAAGCTAACTTTACTGAAGCTAACTTTACTGAAGCTAACCTTACTGAAGCTAACTTTACTGAAGCTAACTTTACTGAAGCTAACCTTACTGAAGCTAACTTTACTGAAGCTAACTTTACTGAAGCTGACTTTACTGAAGCTAACCTTACTGAAGCTAACTTTACTGAAGCTGACTTTACTGAAGCTAACTTTACTGAAACTAACTTTACTGAAGCTAACCTTATTGAAGCTAACTTTACTGAAGCTAACTTCACTGAAGCTAGCTTTACTGAAGCTGACTTTACTGAAGCTGACTTTACTGAAGCTGACTTTACTGAAGCTAGCTTTACTGAAGCTAACTTTACTGAAGCTAACTTTACTGAAGCTGACTTTACTGAAGCTAACTTTACTGAAGCTAGCTTTACTGAAGCTAACTTTACTGAAGCTGACTTTACTGAAGCTAACTTTACTGAAGCTAGCTTTACTGATGCTAGCTTTACTGAAGCTAACTTTACTGAAGCTAACTTTACTGAAGCTGACTTCACTGAAGCTAACTTTACTGAAACTAACTTTACTGAAGCTGACTTCACTGAAGCTAACTTTACTGAAGCTAACTTTACTGAAGCTTAACTTTACTGAAGCTGACTTCACTGAAGCTAACTTTACTGAAGCTGACTTTACTGAAGCTAACTTTACTGAAGCTGACTTTACTGAAGCTAACTTTACTGAAGCTAACTTTACTGAAGCTAACTGAAGCTAACGTCTGTCATTGTTTCTATAGTCTTGCGTTATAATCGTAACGTTACGCCGTCACGCCTGAGTGTTTTGTACCAGACTGCACACACACGAGCAGCGGATCTCGCTCGTTGTTTCGCTTCCCGGGAGATGTAGTTCATTGAGCGATTTTCACATAAAACTAAATGTTACTCTTCTGTTTTATGACAAACTGCGACTTTCTTGACTTTCAGAATTATCTTTTAAATTGACAAACATCATATGTGTAATTCAGGGCACAGTTCAGACGGAATAAAAAGATAAGGTGTCTCTCGCCATTGACTACCATACATGTTCTTTCCGAAATAAGGTCCGGAAGCGGAGGGGAGGGGCTTAGGCTCTCTATTAGACTGAGCACATAATACGCATGTGCACGCCATCAGCGTTTTCCCATATTCACGTTTTTGAAGTTTGTGTTGAAATAACTTTTATTTAATTTTTTTCACAATTATTCTACGCTTGCACTTTGGGTCCTGTCTCAAGGTTTGCGTTCTCGAGCACAAACACTGTTGTCTGTAAATGAACGGCAAGAACGCATTAAAAGTTTTCTGTATTCGGTAAAAACGGTGTCGTGTGAGCGGCCACTAAGTTAATAACTAATGATCTTTCCAACGGAAGTGAATCAATCAAAACTAGCTTTATCTGGACAATAACTTTATTCTAGAGCTGCTGTAAAGCCTAAACACTCTCTGTTACTGTAATCTCCTGTTATCACTGTAAAGCTGCTGTGAAACAGTCCATAAGGTGACTTGACTTGACTCTGATGATGTGGGCGGGGCAACCTGTCACTCACATGAGATCCACCAATAGCGATCCACCAATAGCAAACCACAAGCATCCAATCAATTCCTTACACACAAAATCAAGCTCCACCCACATTTGTTCTTGTTTGAGAAGCGGTTTAATTTTCATGTTGTTACAAAGCTGTACGGTTTTCTTTCTCTAGTCCAAGACAAATGACGATGTTTATCGGGATGTTTACGGTAAAGATTATGTAATGTTCTTGTAAAAAAAAACAATTTCAGTCTTTATACATCAAAATATCATGTTTAATTCGTAGCTGCTTTCGGTTTCATTGAAATTACTAGGAATTTCTGAGTGAAAATGGTTTCAGAGTACGCTATCAGTCATGTTTGGAATAATTCAAATCTGTTTAAACATTTTTTTTTTTAACTTTTTTCATCCTCATATTAGAGTGATTTCTGAAGGATCATGTGACACTGAAGACTGGAGTAATGATGCTGAAAATACAGATTTGATCACAAGAATAAATTACACTTTACTGTATATTCACATAGAAAACAGATGATTTACATTCCAATAATATTTCACAATTTTTACAGTGTTTTTGATCAAATAAATACAGCTTTAGTGAGGATTTTTTCCCCAAACTTTTGACCAGTAGTGTAAATCCAACGTAATTTTTTGTTTTGTTTTTGAGTGCAAGTGATTTGAATCCATTCTGAAATATTGTTTGTGGTCAGATGTTTATTCAGCTGATTCTGAAATGAGGCCGGTGTGGAGTTTAATGCACTGTCAAGCACATGATGCAGCTCAATTGTGTTTTAGAAACGAACCATTCATCCATGCAGAAGTCTCTCTCTCTCACACACACACACTCACTCACTCACTCACTCACTCACTCACTCACTCACTCACTCACTCACTCACTCACTCACTCACTCACACATATTTGATGATCTTATTTGGAATGACCAATACTGATTTAAACAACACAGCATCCAAATATTCACAAAGAGCCTGTT
>CM060592.1:52447975-52502975 GCA_030578255.1 Tiaroga cobitis | reverse complement strand
ATAGCAGGACAGTCTGTGGAAGTTAATAAGAACATTGTCACGGACTCAACCATCACGGCAGAAGGAACCATCATAACTGGCGACAACATTCAACTCCTTGACACTCAAAATACTAGAAGGACAATAATCGATCACTTCCATTTGCGTATGATACAGCACTGGACAGGCCTACGCCTACAAGGACAACTGGCCTGCCTGCCCTGTGCTGACCATAACGTGTCACACACAGTTCTGAAAAACACAACCCTACAAGATGACATCCACAGATTTACAATTAAAGCACGTCTTCAGGTACTACCAACAAAGTTCAACTTAGCAACATGGTTTCCATCTGCACACGAACCGTTTTGCCTGCAACACCACAGCCGGCAAAGAGAGACAATCGCGCACATCCTTAATGGCTGCTCTGCCTACAAAGGACTGTACATCGCGCGCCACGACCGTATTGTTGCAGTCTTAGTGAAGGAGCTCAGAGACAATGTCAATTTCACCACAATCCATTTTAACGAAAAGATCAAGATAGACTGGTTCTCACCTCCACATGAACAGTGCACTACATTGGAAACTGCTATAAATCACTTTCCAAATACACCTGACATAGTTGTAATTAATGAACACACCAAAGCGGTTACAATAATAGAAATTGGTTGCTCTTTTGATGCTTACATGGACACCTGCTATGCTTCAAAACTGCTGAAATATCAACCATGGTACAATGTCTTCAATAACTTTGGCTATTCTTGTAAAGTTATTGCCCTCATTTTCGGTAGTTTAGGCCATGTGCACAAGTTGTGTGTAAGAGGCCTGCAGATTTGCGGACTACATAAGAACAAGGCCAAAAAACTGACAAGATATTGCTCTGTGTCAGCAGTAATTGGCAGCCTCTACATATGGAGGCGTAGGTGCCACCTTTACCCTTAATGTGCATAATGGACTGAGATATTGGCTGCTGTTGCACACTTTTTTTTGTCAAATTTGAATTATGCCATGATATATGCTTATCTTTTAATTCAAATAAAGAATTTAAATGTGTGTGTTTGTGTGTGTGTGTGTGTGTGATGGGCAGGTTTAGGGTTATAGTGTGTGTGTGTTGGACAGATTTAGGGGTAGGGTTAGTGTGTGTGTGTGTGTGTTGGACAGGTTTAGGGGTAGGGGTTAGAGTGTGTGTGTGTGTGTGTGTGTGTGTGTGTGTGTGTGTGTGTGCGTGCTGAGAGTTAGAAGAAGAACCTTTGGTTCCCATTTCCCAAAAGCATCGGAAATCTGAAGTCAAATGCATTGACATACAGTATTTAACGCATAAAAATAGATGATTGAATAAACAACACGTGTGATGTAAACACTGTAAGCTGAACCAAGAGGTCGTTGTGTGCGAGTGACCGGTCAGCCTGCACAATATTGCATTAATGAAGGTGATATGAATAATGTGTTTGCATGGGGTTGGTAAGATTTTGTAATGTTTTTGAATGATGAAGTCTCTTCTGCTCACCAAGGCCGCATTTCATTTTGATTAAAAAATACAGTAAAAATTGTGAAATATTATTATAATATAAATCATCTGTTTTCTATGTGAATATACAGTAAAGTGTAATTTATTCCTGTGATCAAAGCTGTATTTTCAGCATCATTACTCCAGTCTTCAGTGTCACATGATCCTTCAGAAATCACTCTAATATGAGGATCTGATTTAATTTATGATTATTATCAATGTTGAAAAAAGCTTCATATTTTTGTTGAAACCTTGATACAAATTTTATTCAAATGTTTGAGGTAATAAGATAAAAAAAAATACTTGTATTCATCGAGGACATGCACATTAAATTGATCGTCAGTGACAGTAAAGATGTATAATGTTACAAAAGATACTAATGCTGTTCTTTTGAACTTTCTATTCATCAGAGAAAAACCTAACAAAATTCAAAATTCACCTAACAAAAAAAGAAAATAAATAATTTATTTTTTCTACAAAAACTGTTTTCAACACTGATAATAATAATAATAGAGCATCAGATCCTCATATTAGAGTGATTTCTGAAGGATCATGTGACACTGAAGACTGGAGTAATGATGCTGAAAATTCAGCTTTGATCACAGGAATAAATTACACTTTACTGTATATTCACATAGAAAACAGATGATTTACATTACAATAATATTTCTCAATATTACTGTATTTATTTGATCAAATAAATGCAGTCCTAATGAGCAGAAGAGACTTAATCATTCAAAAATCTCAAACTCACATACTCGCACTTCATATATTTTAAATTGTAATAATATTTCAAAGTTTTTCCTCTAATTGTGTAGTGCATAATGACCAGCATGTCTCAGTTTTGTCGTCTCATGCAAAATTAAGAAGGTAATAAATGTTTTTTTTGTTTTTCGTTTCATTGCGTCGGGAGTGAACATGTCATCCGTGACGGCCAGTAAATGTCCTTTCATACGAGTGTGTGATGAGAAATGAGTGTTTGATAACGGCTGACGACAGCTGTGGGATCCTGTGCTGGAAGTTGTGTTGCGGTCGAGCACGATGTGTGTTTGTTGACAGGTTCAGGTCCATAACTCCCTGCCGTTTCAGTCCCAAGCATTGCATTACCGTACAGCAGAGCCGGATTATCCATAAGGGCACTTGGGCCAGTGCCCAGGGGCACCAACCATTCACAGCCACTAGGGGGGCACCACATGAGTCAAGCTTTAAAAATATTTTTCGTAAATTGTTATATTATTAACTTGAAATTCTTGATAGACCATAAATAAATCGTTTATGAACACTAATTTAACAATAATAATAACAATAATGATTTAATAATAAATTATAAATAAATAAAGATTACATGACCACTATCACTCCCCCCTCCCCAATCTGTCAGAGTTGCGTTGGTCCACAACAAATACGTGCAAATGTGTCATTTTTTTAACGGCTACAAAAAAATTAATTAAAATCAAAACTGGACAGACGTCAATTGAGTGGTTTTGCAAAAAGAAAGTTAAAGAAAGACAAGGACGCTAGACGTAGGTACAATTCACAATGTTCCAGGTATCGAAAGATTTTTTGTGAGAACATCACGGGAATTGCGATCACTAGCAGCGCTGAGTCTGACGAAGCCGGAGCGAACTGTGGAGACGGTAACAAAGAAATGGACTTTGGGGATGTAGTTGACACCTTTGCTTGCGCAAAATCAAGGAAGGAGCAGTTCTGCTAAACTTAATACATGAAAACGTTTTTACCAGATTTAGTGCTACACTTATTGTCTCTTATTTGTTCCTCACTAAATAATGTTTTTTTTTCACTAAATGTTCGATTTTATACAATTATTGTGCACTTGTGATTTTTCTAGACTAAATTTTACTGCTGAGTTACCCACTAATCTAGTTTATATAATAGAATTTTTGTCATAGGTTATGATCATATTTTTTTTATTTGTTGTTTTTCTTTATAATGAAGTTGTCTGTATTAAGTAGATTGTGTTTAACAGAAAATAGTGATTATCAGTTCAACACACAGAGTTATAGAAATTCTACTTGATTTTATTTATTTTTTTAACTGCGCTGGTATCGGATTGGATCGGTTCAGAAGAAATGGTACCGGGACATCCCTAATATTTTCTGGTAGGCTATATCTAAGTTACCCAGGAGCTCTGTTGACATAGGCTTTGCTAACGTTAGTTACAGCTTGATGAATTGAGTTGAAAACACCAGGAGAGAACGCAACATTAGCCAGCTAGTAAAGCTCTGGTGGGAAATTATTAGCTAACGCTACTACGGAGGCCATAATATTTTTGACTCATGGCTGAAGTTAAGTTTCTCCAACTCTCCCCAGGTTGGCAAAAAAAATGCATCTCAAAATGCACCAGATTGATGCTTTAAAATATGGAATATTTAAAAAGTTTCTTCCGGGGGGGGCATGCCCCCGGACCCCCCTAGAGGGGTAATATCCTTCTCACCTTTTTCACCCCTGACCCCTTTTCATGCCTGTAGAGGTAAGAAACCTCATAGATTTATTATTATTTTTGGGCAAACGTGAATTGACGCTGTCAATTAATCAATGTACATTTTTAATTGACACATTTGAATATAGGGAGCCTTTTGAGGTATAGTGCCCAGGGGCACCACACTGTCTTAATACGGCCCTGCCGTACAGTGTTGCGGTGCCAAACTCCTGAGCACAAGTTATATTCACATCTGATTCATTTGCCTGTGCTTTTATCCAGAGCAACTTTCATTCGAGTACAGTATGTGTGTGTGTTACTGGGAATCGAACCCATGATCTTGATGCCGCTCTGCTATTTGGTACTGTAAAGGGTTTTGTTCTATTATAAATAATAAATGTAAACCCTGAGCCAAACCATCCAGTTCCATTTGAGTTTGAGTAATAACATGGTACAAATCAGTTGTTTTTCCTCTTGATTTTCAGTGAAAAATATATATAAACCTTAGAAATTTGATTACTTGCATAAAATAGAACTTGTTTTCAGAGAATGTATCCTGAATTTAGTTTATTTTTCATTATTTTCTTGTTTTATTTGTGCAATTGTGAAATTCTTCTAGGAAACAATGCAAAAGTGCTAAAAATATATTTTTTTTTAGTAGCCCCAAGTGTTCTATTTTGATTTCTTTAATTTTAAATAGTTTATTTAAATTTAAAATTATGATTTAATTTTGTTTAAATTTGTTATTTTTTGTATGTTTATTAATAATTGATTTTTAGTGTAGCGTTTTGTTTTATTTTAAAATAATTTATATATTTTTTTTTTAATATAATTAAATTTACTAAGTGTTAAATAATTTATTTTGGTTTGACATTTTTATGATTGAATTTTTAGTAAGTTTTTATTTTTATTTATTTTTTATTGTTTTTTATTCATACATTTTTAGTATAGTGTTTTGTTTTATTTTAAGAATTACGCTGTTAAAGGGTTAGTTCACCCAAAAATGAAAATTAAGTCATTAATTACTCACCCCCATGCTGTACCAACCCCGTAAGACCTTCGTTCGTCTTCGGAACACAAATGAAGATATTTTTGATTAAATCTGAGAGGTTGATCACTCCTCCATAGGCTCCCTAAGGGAATGACACTTGACGGCCCAGAAAGTCATTAAAGAAAATGTTTAAATATTCCATGTCACAACAGTGGCTCAACTATAAGTTTATCAAGCGACGAGAATACTTTTTGTGCGGAAAAACAAACAAAAATAACGACTTTATTCGACTATTCCTTTTCTTCCTTGTAGGCCTGAAACGAGACTTCAAGAGATTTCCACGACGCATGCGCGAGAACTGAGATGAGGACGTTCTTCTTCGACTCCTTCTTGTTACCGGCTGCTCACCGCTTAGAAGTATTACCGCCACCTACCGTATAAGATGACGTGTTGGAAGCGCAAAACTTTCTGTTTACAAGCAGAGGAAGACGCGCGCTGTACATACGCGTTTCAATTCGTAAATATGTCTACTGATTTCGACTTTTTAACCATTGTATATAATATAGCGAGACCTACAGCACATTAAGTGTCGAATTGAAACGCGTATGTACAGCGCGCGTCTTCCTCTGCTTGTAAACAGAAAGTTTTGCGCTTCCAACACGTCATCTTATACGGTAGGTGGCGGTAATACTTCTAAGCGGTGAGCAGCCGGTAACAAGGAGTCGAAGAAGAACGTCCTCATCTCAGTTCTCGCGCATGCGTCGTGGAAATCTCTTGAACTCTCGTCTCAGGCCCACAAGGAAGAAAAGGAATAGTCGAATAAAGTCGTTATTTTTGTTTGTTTTTCCGCACAAAAAGTATTCTCGTCGCTTGATAAACTTATAATTGAGCCACTGTAGGCACATGGAATATTTAAACATTTTCTTTAATGACTTTCTGGACCGTCAAGTGTCAGTCCCTTAGGGAGTCTATGGAGGAGTGATCCAGCTCTCAGATTTAATCAAAAATATCTTCATTTGTGTTCCGAAGACGAACGAAGGTCTTACGGGGTTGGTACAGCATGGGGGTGAGTAATTAATAGTGGACTAGTGATAGTGGACTTAATTTTCATTTTTGGGTGAACTAACCCTTTAAGTCGTTTGTTTTAAAAAAAAATAATAGTAAGTGTTTTTTGTTGTAATTTTAGTCATTTATTTTAATTGTAAACTTTTGATTTAATAATTTTTTTACTTTAGCTTTTTATTTTGATTTCCTTTTATTTGTTGTATTTTTTTATTAATTTGTAGTATAGTGTTTTGTTTATCTTGTTTTTATGATTTAATTAATTTTAGTGTGTGTTTTTTTTTTAAATGAGTAAAACAGTTTATTTAGTTTAATTTTACTTTTTTATTTAAGTAATTTTTAAGTGACTGAATCTTTTAAACTAGGATGAGGTGCTGTCAAATAATCCATCATTCCTATTAATTTTGTTCTGTCTTCATCGGTTTCCTGCTGATGCTGAGGCTTGTATTGCTTTAATAAAAGACGAGGCTTTAATTCCCTCATTCATCGCAGCGGGTCACGTACTCATTCCTGTCCCTCCAACTTTCTCATCTCTCTCTTGATCTGCTCATTTTCTCTTTCAATCACCCGTCTCTCTTCCAGCGTATCCCTCTTTCTCTTCTGTCTCTGAGCAGTAAATTAGCTTCTCCAGGTGCATTGTTGTTTCCTCAGAGCTGCCCGATGACAATCGCAGTCAAACGGAACATGTTATTGTATTATTGTGTGTTCATGGCCTCGAGCTTCATACATTTCTGTGATTTAAAAAAAAAACACATTCACTACAATGTACACTACAGTTGCCATTTCTATTTTTCAGGATACCAAATATATTACAAACAAAGTGACGAACTGAACTGAGTCTAGAAAAGGTTATTGTTATAGAAGTCTTGTTTCCCCTGGTTTGTGTTGAAGGACTCTTATGTTGAAGTATCCTTTGTTTCTGTGTTTAGTTCCCGTTTGCTTTTGTTTCCCCTTGTTTGCTGACATTGTGATTTATTACTCACACCTGTTCCTCGTTATAACCTTGTTATCTTATTAATTAGTTAGTGTTTCCTGTGTTGATTGAAGTCTTGTCAAAATAGAGTAAATTACCTTTTGAAAGTAACTTGATGCTTCAAATAACGATTGTATCGATTACATCGTAACGCCACTAATTGGCGACAAGTGACTTAAATGTATTTGTCTTTGAATCGTTCATTCAAGAGATTTGTTTAAAAACGCTGATTTATCCAGTAATGAAACAAGTGAAGTCTTTATGAGTGAGTCATTGAATCATTTACTCGAGAGATTCGCTCAAAAACGCTGATTCATCTAGTAATAAAACAAGTGAAATATTTATGAGTAATTGAATCATTAAATATATTTGTTCAAAAACGCGGATTCATCCAGTAATGAAACAAGTGAAGTCTTTATGAGTGAGTCATTGAATCATTTACTCGAGAGATTCGCTCAAAAACGCTGATTCATCTAGTAATAAAACAAGTGAAATATTTATGAGTAATTGAATCATTAAATATATTTGTTCAAAAACGCGGATTCATCCAGTAATGAAACAAGTGAAGTCTTTATGAGTGAGTCATTGAATCATTTACTCGAGAGATTCGCTCAAAAACGCTGATTCATCATGTAATAAAACAAGTGAAATATTTATGAGTAATTGAATCATTAAATATATTTGTTCAAAAACGCGGATTCATCCAGTAATGAAACAAATGAAGTCTTTATAAGTGAGTCATTGAAGCATTCATTCAAACTTATTTTTTTTTAATAATTCCTTGTAATTAATAAAAGATTTTTAAATGGACTGCAGCAATTATGATTTGTCAGAACCTCTATTAAACAGGTTTTTTTAGTTGTCTGTTCAGAAATGTGGGAGATTTGTGAAAATAAAAAAACAATAGAAACAAATAAAATCTTGATTCTCAGTTTTTCCAGAATCGGGCAGCTCCATCTCACTGTATAAATTTAGCTCTAGATGTGTTGTTTTTCTGACTTTAAGTCCTCCTGAGAAGTTTGTGCAATTATAATTTGATTTGTGATTTTTTGACTGGGCCGTCAAGTGTCATTCCCTTAGGGAGCCTATGGAGGAGTGATCAACCTCTCAGATTTAATCATAAATATCTTCATTTGTGTTCCGAAGACGAACGAAGGTCTTACGGGGTTGGTACAGCATGGGGGTGAGTAATTAATGACTTAATTTACATTTTTGGGTGAACTAACCCTTTAACTCTCTTTGTTGCACTTTTATGCATAATCATTATTTATGTGCATGCTGTGTTTACATGGCAAATAATTATCCAGTCTTTAATTTATTCTAAAATCATGTATTTTGATTAGAAGTCATGTTTGAGAGTGGTAATGAACTGTTTTCGTGATAAATGACCCCTGTCATCAACACACCCACGTAATGAAGTCTTTGTGCCGCTGTTGTGCATTCGATGCTTTCCTCTGTATCACTTCATTAGTAATTTAAACAACCGCTCGTTTACAGCGTTTAATTAAGTTTCAGCACAAACAGCCAAAGGCTCGCGGGCTTTTTGCATTAGCATCTGTAGTTCTCTGGACTTCATCCAGGTCTCGGATCAGAGTTTATCTCCAACCAGATCCAGTCAGACTGTCGTATCTTCATCACCATCTGCGCACGCCGGTGTCTTCAGGCTCTGATAAATCATTAGAGATGCTCATCGCTAGCATGTAGAGGAGAGCTGGTTTTACTTTGGCATCTGTCGCTGGAGATATTTAGATGAAAGATTTCATATGCATGTCATACACTGATAAAGATCTGTGAAGTTTAATGCAGTGAAAATGGCCCTCGTGATGATTGATGTTTCATGTATTGACCAGCTATTAGCTTACATGTCTCTACTAGATCTACTATTTCAGTCGAACCTCTTTGAGATCAAATATTTACCCCCGTGATTTTATGTTAATTAATATTTCAGTAATTTAACAACACATTCACATTTCAATTCAATTTAATGGTCACATGACATGCAGATGACAAATTTAAAAATGCATCTTTTTTGTGAGGCGTTTTGTTTTGATTTGAATTTTACATTTTTGATTTGATTCTTTAAATTATTTTTTAATTGTTTAAATTCTATCATTACATTCTCACGAACCCTGTAGTGGCAAATCAAATAAAAGCAGAATCAGCAGCTGATTATGTCTACAATGTCAATAACAGGACTAGTATTCATTAATATTTTGAATTAGCTTTCATTTTTATGCGTTCATTTTAATTTTCGTTTAGGTTTTAGTTGTTTTGTAATGTGCTTTTGTCAATTTTCAGTTGTAGTTTTACTTGCTTCAACTTAAATTTATTTTAAATTACTTGCCAAGGCAACTTTTCTTTAGTTTTAGTCTTTTTAAGCTTTATTTAAAATAAAATAAAAATGGGCTGCACTTTACCGAAAGCCTTTAAATATGATGCTTTATAAAAGTGTTTTTTAATGCATTCATTATGCCTTGTAATGCACAAATGTAATTATTTTTAGTTCACAATGACAGCACTGCTTCTGTGATGTGGCTGAGAAACATTGTCATAAAACGTTTTTGGGAATCACTTGCTTATAGTTGCAAAACTTTAGTATCTCTTTTGCATAATTACAAATACATTTGTCTGTTTCAGGTTTCTATACTAAATGTCGTATGGTTTGTTGAAGGGGGAATTTTTTTTAGAGCGTCCTGTTGTGAAAGAGAGGCAATCTTGAGAAAAAATAAACAAAAAAAAATGCACAAAAATGCAATGCTTCACTTTTCAAAATAGCACTCCAGCACTGGTTGTAAACCAGTAAGCCTTTATAGATGGCAGTCAGTACTCTAAACGCTTGACCTCTGACCTCAGCCGTCACATGACCGTCTGCATGAATACGGCAGATGGAACATTTCAGATCAAGGGTTCACGCTGAAATTACCATCTCATGATTCCCAGATGCCAATCCACAAATGGAGAACGCCGTGACACTTTCATGAATCTCTGTCCGACTGCACCTGTCAATCAACACCCGTGAGCTCTGTGACGTCCATCTTGAGTCGTGTTGTTCTGACTGGGCATCAGAATCCTCCATCTGTCACCGACACATTTCTGCAGAAAAAACATTGTTATCCCTTTGATTTCATGCTTAACGTCTTCTTCACTGTTACACCGTGTCCTGCCCACAACAACATCAGAAATCACAGCGCATCAGAAGAGAGTGTGTGTATGATGATTTGATGCTCAAGAAACATTTATGGTTATTATCAATGTTAAAAACAGTTGTGTAAAATGAATTGATGAATAGAAGGTTCAGAAGAACAGCATTTATCTGAAATAGAAAGCTTTTGTAACATTAAACACTACCGTTCAAAAGTTTGGGGTCGGCAAGATTTTTTTTTTTTTAATGAAATTAATACTTTTATTCAGCATTAATGCATATTATTCAGCATTAATGCATTATTAATGCATATTAGTGCATATTTATAATGTTATAAGAGATATTTCAAACAAATGCTGTTCTTTTGAAGTATATATATATATATATATATATATATATATATATATATATATATATATATATATATATATAAGGAGTATAGCCTATTTGGTTTATGTAATAATTTTATTTTATTTATAATAATAATGATAATTCGTTACATTTATATAGCTCTTTTTTGGGTACTCAAAGTGCTTTACATGGAAGGGGGAATCTCCTCAATATGTGTATATATATATATATATATATATATATATTTAATTATGTATATGATACATATTAAATAAATATGTATTTAATGTAAATGTGTATATCAAAACAGTTTAAATTTCTCCCCTTCATTACTTCGCTAGCATCACTAAACAAGGCAAGAGTGTTTGGACAATTTGCACATATATTTTAATAAATCCTGATATGTGCATGAAAAATTGTGTGTGCACAAAATGGGCATTTAAATGCACTTTCCATGCACATATCGAGATAAATATGTGTGGGAAATGTTTATACATCAGGCCCAGATTATTCATAACAGTCTGTTCTGCAGTAATCCATCTAATGTGTCAGATCTCTAGTGCTTGACATATATTTTCTGGTTGTATGATATATATATATGTGTGTGTGTGTGTGTGTGTGTGTGTGTGTGTGTGTGTGTGTGTCTTCAAACATGACCCTGGCGTCTGACCTCTGGTCCTCACACCTGCATGTTTGCATGGCTCTTATTAGAGAGTGATGTGGATAATTAATCTCATAAGCGAGGCTCTAAAGCTGTGGGACAGTGACGAGCTCTCTCTCACACACACACACACACACACACACACTGACAGCGCTGAGCGAGTGTGTGTTAATCTGAGCCTAATGCCTGAACATCACGTTTGCTGTCCTCCGTAATGCTTGTCCACGCCGATGACAGTCAGAAACACGTCGCAAACTCACTGCGGGAACACTTTACAATAAGGTTCATTAGTTAACATTAGTTAATGTGTTCTAGTTAATGATCTAACAATGAGCAATACATTTGTTACTGTATTTATTCATCTTTGTTAATGTTAAATCCAGCCGTTCATGTTAGTTCACAGTAACTAATGTTAACAAATACAACCTTGATTTTAATGACTTATTAGTAAATGTTAAACTTAATATTAACTAAGATTAATAAATGCTGAAGTTCATTCTCACTTCATGTTAACTGCACTAAGATCCATATTGTAGTCATATATCGCCCCCAGGTCAACTGGGAAGCTTTGTAGAGGAGCTGGATGTGTTGCTGTCCTCTTTCCCTGAGGATGGCATCCCACTTGTAGTCTTTGGCGACTTCAACATTCATCTAGAGAAGCCGGATGCAACAGACTTCATCTCTCTCCTAGCCTCTTTCGATCTCAAACGCCTCATCACCACCGGTACTCACAAGTCAGGCAACCAACTGGACCTGGTTTACACGCGCAACTGCATCACAGACAATATTTTGGTGAAACCTCTCAACGTTTCAGATCATTTCCTCATTACTTTCAATCTACAACTCACTACCCATGCACCACCAACTCCCCTACCAGTCACTTTCAGACAAAACCTGCGCTCACTTTCTCCGTCCCATCTTTCCTCTGCTGTGTCATCTTCTCTTCCCTCACCCTCGCATTTCTCATCTCTGGATGTGAATACTGCAACGGATACTTTATGCTCCATCCTAACCTCCTCTCTAGACAACATCTGCCCTCTCTCCTCCAGGCCAGCACGCACTACTCCCTCTAACCCCTGGTTATCTGAGGTTCTTTGTGAACACCGGACCAAGCTCAGGGCAGCGGAGAGGAAATGGCGCAAATCAAAAGACACATCTGACCTCAGTAGGTATCAATCTCTGCTCTCTGCCTTCTCTGTTGATGTTCACACCGCAAAATCTTCATATTTCCACAACAAGATCAACAGCGCCACTAACACACGTTCACTGTTCAAGACATTCAACTCTCTCCTCTGTCCACCTCCACCACCACCCACCTCCTCGCTAACTGCTGATGATTTTGCTAACTTCTTCACTAACAAAACTACAACTATCAGCAGTCAGTTCTCAGCTTCACACACACAGGAACCCAGACTAACCTCTCCCACAGCCAACAACCTTCTCTCCTCCTTCACTCCACTAACCGAGGAAGAAGTATCTAAACTTCTCCTCTCCAGTCATCCTACCACCTGCCCTCTAGACCCCATACCCTCACACCTTCTACAAGCCGTCTCTCCCACACTTCTTCCAGCTCTCACACACATCATCAACTCATCCCTCCACACTGGCATTTTTCCTACAGCATTCAAGCAGGCTCGGGTTACTCCTCTGCTTAAAAAACCAACATTAAACACATCACTTTTAGTGAATTACAGACCTGTCTCTCTCCTACCATTCATTGCGAAAACACTTGAACGAGTTGCTTTCAACCAAGTATCATCTTTCCTGTCTCTGAACAACCAGCTGGATGTCACCCAATCTGGCTTCAAGAAAGGGCATTCGACCGAGACTGCATTGCTGTCAGTCACGGAAGCCCTGCGGATCGCAAAAGCTGCTTCCAAATCATCAGTGCTCATCCTCCTGGATCTGTCTGCTGCTTTCGACACAGTGAATCATCAGATCCTCTTGTCCGCCCTCTCATCACTGGGCATCACAGGTACTCCTCTCCACTGGTTTGAGTCCTATCTCACAGGTAGGTCCTTCAAGGTCGCATGGAGAGGTGAGGTATCCAAAGCACATCAACTGACCACAGGGGTTCCCCAGGGTTCAGTTCTTGGACCGCTCCTCTTCTCCATTTACACCACATCACTGGGAACCATCATACAGGCACATGGTTTCTCTTACCATTGCTAAGCTGATAACACCCAGCTCTACCTCTCATTTCAACCAGATGATCCCACAGTAGTTGTACGGATCTCAAGCTGTCTGGCGGACATCTCGGCATGGATGAAGGAACATCACCTGCAGCGCAACCTGGCAAAGACTGAGCTTCTCGTCCTCCCTGCCAATCAGTCTCTACAGCACGACCTCACTATCCAGCTAGATTCTTCCTCAATCACCCCATCAAGGTCGGTCAGAAATCTTGGAGTAATCTTTGATGATCAGCTGACCTTCACAGACCACATCACAAAGACAGCTCGATCATGCAGGTTTGCTATGCACAACATCCGGAAGATCAGGCCTTTCCTAACTGAGCATGCAACACAACTTCTCGTCCAGGCCCTGGTCATTTCTAGGCTTGATTACTGCAATGCTCTTCTGGCTGGACTTCCATCATGTGCAACTAAACTTCTACAAATGATCCAGAATGCTGCTGCTCGTCTCGTCTTCAACGAGCCCAAAGGGGCCCACGTCACTCCTCTGTTCATCTCTCTGCACTGGCTACCACTCTCTGCTCGCATCAAGTTCAAGGTGTCGACACTTGCTTACAGATTGACCACAGGATCAGCTCCCTCCTACTTCCACTCACTACTACAAGTCTACATCCCTACCAGAAGCCTACGATCGGTCAATGAGCGACGGCTCGTGGTCCCATCACAGAGAGCCTCACAATCACTGTCCAGAACATCTCATTCACGGCTCCATGCTGGTGGAGTGATCTCCCTCATCCGGAACCGAGAATCCCTGACAGCATTCAAAAGACAACTGAAAACTCATCTCTTCCGTGAGCACTTAACAAACAAAAAAAACATTAAAAAAATTCTTTCCTTTTCCTTTAAATCCTTGCTTATCTGGCTTATGCTACTCCGAGCAATGTCTGAACTTTGTATTTTGAGCAGTTCTTGCGTTGTTTTTGTCTATTCACGATGACTCGCTTGGTTTAGTCCTCAGTTGTAAGTCGCTTTGGATAAAAGCGTCTGCTAAATGACTAAATTTAAATGTAAATGTGTGTGTGTGCATTTGCTGTTTTCTTTTTTTTTTTTTTTTACAGCAAACTGAGACTCATGATGTGAGACACTGAAAAAAACTGAGGTGTGAAGCATCAGCAAAAGATGCGCGTTTGATGCATGTAGAAAATTATTACAAATCTTAATGTCTTCATTTTCATTTAGGAGTTTTTTTCAACAAAAATGTATTTTGTTTGAATTATTCTGCATATCATTTATTTAATTTGACATAATTCTAGTAATTTTCTGCTTCTTGACAGTCCTTGTATATGAACCTTTAATACAGTAAAATGAAAAGAGTTGTGTTTATATCAATGTTATTTGTTTTATTTCTTTTTGCATCCAATTAGAAATAAATGTTTTTTAAACAAAAATCACAATATCACAGCAGAGACATGGAAAGCTATGAAATGGAAAGATAATGACTGTGTCTGTGAAATCTGGTTTGCGTGACTAAACCAAGGACGTGTGTGTGTGTGTGCGTGTGTGTGTGCGCGTGTGTGTGTGCGTGTGTGTGTGTGTGTGGCCACTATCTTCCCCTGCAGCCTAATATTCATGGTCAGGTCCCTAACGACATCATGTTCTCTTTGAAGTGTACTAACCTGCTGAGAGTCACTGAACACACACACACACACTCACCTTGAGCAAGGTGAGGAGGAGAGCTTATTCTCATCCTCATGAGAGATTACTGAAATGAGAGAGATCGTTTGCTGGACAGCAGGTTCTGGGTCAGTGAAGTCTCTATACGATCACAGTTTATACTGTATGTTTGCTTCAAACTAAATTATAATACAGTTATTCTATAATGCATAGACCTCAGAAGTAAATCTGTGTGTGGAAAACCGTGCATGCTTTAGTAGGAGTGGGAGAAAAAAACAAATCTCTGATGCATCGTGATTCTGAAAAGGTTTTTTTTATTGCATGTAATGTCCTTTATTACTGTATATTATCTTGTGTGTTTTGAAGCTATATTCAGTGAACAACCAGTCAAAAGATTTTATTATATTTTTAAAATAGTCCCTTCTGCTCACCAAGGCTGCATTTATGTGATTAAATATAAAAAAATCAATAATATTGTTGAATATTATGACAAATTAAAATAACCATTTTCTATTTTACATATTAGAGTGATTTCTGAAGGATCATGTGACACTGAAGACTGGAGTAATGATGCTGAAAATTCAGCTTTGATCACAGGAATAAATTACACTTTACTGTATATTCACATAGAAAACAGATGATTTACATTACAATAATATTTCACTATTTTTACTGTTTTTTGTTTGTTTGTTTTTTTAATCAAATAAATGCAGCCTTGGTGAGCAGAAGAAACTTCTTTTAAAAACATAAAAAATCTTATACCGATCCAAAACCTTTGACAGGTAGTGTACACTGAAGTGTAAAGGAAAAAAAGGTGTAGAAAAACGATGAGAAAGAAACAGCGAGGTGTGTATCAGTGATCCTGTGAGTCTGATCTTGTTAGTTTCGGAGTCCAGCAGTTCGGCTAAAGCACATTCAGTTCCTCATATATATATATATATATATTTAAATATACTGTATATACGCCTCTAAATCTCGTGTTAACCCCAGTGTGTTCCTGCGAGGCCGGACGGGTTAACCGCGCTGCTGAAGTGTGTGTTCAGCTCACACACAGATGCTGATTTTACCCTGCTGTGTGTAAGCGGTTTATGAGGGCCCATCGTGATCTTCACAGCGGGGCAAAGGTTACAGCGCCTTGAGAAACTTTTGTCTTCACCTTGAAAGCTTGTGTATTTCTTCATTGCTGTGATAATGCCGGGAGGACATATCGTGTTTTAAAGCAGAAGAAGCCACATATGATATACTGAAGATAAAAATACCAGGGGTGTAACAGTATATCGCAATACGAACATGCAACAATATGTATTGTGGATAGTTCACCCAAAATAAAAATTACTGTGCGTGAAAAAATTCAAGTTTTCAGCGTTTTAGTGTCAGTACTACATTAAACTACTATATAATGTTGAATATAATGTATAATAATGCAATGTGTGCCCTGATAATGCCAAATGTCTGTTACCTGTAAAAAGTGGCTTACATTATATTAAATATATCTAGTCAGTGAAAGAGTGCAAGCATATTCGTCTAAAATAATTCTGTATTTTCAGCTTCAGGATCATGAATATTGTTATTCTGGCGTCTCTATTGTCCTGCGTTGGGTTTCAGCACCAAGTTCAAGACTATTCATTTACACACACAATGTAACATCAAATTTAGCATTTGAATCAACAGGACTTTTAGCATTTTACTCACAAACTACTCCTTTAAGAAACCAGCCATTGACATGTGTGGCAAAACGTTAGTTTTAGTCCCTGGGTGTCACTGATGAACTCGATACAGAATGTGCGTCACAAAAAATATGCCGATTGCAGAGTCTTTTTGTGTTTGTGTGGTAAATCAAATCTCTGTTGCGGATTTGGTTCAGTCGTGATGTGTTTTGTGCGGTGATGAGTGTGTCCTTGTGATCACGGTCGTGTGACACTGACACAGGGAGAGTTTCTCCTCTGTCGGACGAGAAGCGCCGACGGCTGTGTGTGTGTGTGTGTGTGTGTGTGTGTTCAGCTCTCATGTCTAATTCAAACAAGAATGACTAAACCTTCATTACACACACATCCAGGGAAAAACACACACTGACTGCATCTGGAATGACATACTATGTGGAAGTATGTCAATTATCTGTGTGTGTGGAATAGTGTAGTTAGGATGCTGCCTGTAGACACTAAGAGCCCTATCACACACCCGGTGCGACGCAAGTGTGTTTTGCTAGTTTCAGCCCGACGTAGTTTTTATTTTCTTGTCCTGCCCCAGAATGTTTAAATAGCAAATGTATTTACGCCTATTTGTGCTGGTCTGATAAGCAGGTGTGTTCAGGAGCACAGGTTTTGGTGTTCAGATAAACCAATGTTCAGGGTTATCGTCGCTTGATAAACTTAAGGTTGAGCCGCTGTAGTCACTTGGACTATTTTAACAATGTCTTTAATAACTTTTCTGGGCCGGCAGATGAAATTACTTAGAAGCCTATGGAGGAGTGATCCAGCTCTCAGATTTAATCAAAAATATCTTAATTTGTGTTCCGAAGATGAACGAAAGTCTTAAGGGATTGAACAACACGAGGGAGAGTAATTACTGACAGAGTTTACATTTTGGGGTGAACTATCCCTTTAAGTAAAAATCGGTCTTTACAACTTTTACTTGTAATGGAGTAATATTTGACCAGTAGTATCTGTACTTTCACTTTTCAAGGAAGTTGTGTACTTTGTCCACCTCTGTCAGTATGTCAGTTATCTGTGTGTGTGGAATAGTGTAGTTAGGATGCTGCCTATGTAGACACTAAATCAGTTCACTAGGTAGACAGCAGCTCGTTTCTCCTCACTTGCTCCCAGCGCTGAGAGCGTTAGTTTGAGTGATTCTTCGCTCACTAGGGGTTATTTGTCTGTTTAGCTATTTGTTCACTAAGGGTTATTTGTCTGTTTAGCTATTTGTTCACTAGGGTTATTTGTCTGTTTAGCTATTTGTTCACTAGGGTTATTTGTCTGTTTATTTTTCCACTCGGGTTTTTTTTCTGTTTATTTGTTCACTAGGGGTCATTTGTCTGTTTATTTGTTCACTAGGGGTCATTTGTCTGTTTATTTTTTCACTAGGGGTTATTTGTCTGTTTATTTGTTCGCTAGGGGTTATTTGTCTGTTTATTTTTCCACTCGGGTTTTTTTTCTGTTTATTTGTTCACTAGGGGTTATTTGTCTGTTTATTTGTTCACTAGGGGTCATTTGTCTGTTTATTTGTTCGCTAGGGGTTATTTGTCTGTTTATTTGTTCACTAAGGGTTATTTGTCTGTTTATTTGTTCACTAGGGGTCATTTGTCTGTTTATTTGTTCACTAGGGTTATTTGTCTGTTTATTTTTCCACTCTGGTTTTTTTCTGTTTATTTGTTCACTAGGGGTCATTTGTCTGTTTATTTGTTCACTAGGGGTTATTTGTCTGTTTATTTGTTCACTAAGGGTTATTTGTCTGTTTATTTGTTCACTAGGGGTTATTTGTCTGTTTATTTGTTCACTAGGGGTCATTTGTCTGTTTATTTGTTCACTAGGGGTCATTTGTCTGTTTATTTGTTCACTAGGGGTCATTTGTCTGTTTAGCTATTTGTTCACTAGGGGTCATTTGTCTGTTTATTTGTTCACTAGGGGTCATTTGTCTGTTTAGCTATTTGTTCACTAGGGGTTATTTGTCTGTTTATTTGTTCACTAGGGGTTATTTGTCTGTTTATTTGTTCACTAGGGGTTATTTGTCTGTTTATTTGTTCACTAGGGGTCATTTGTCTGTTTATTTGTTCACTAGGGGTTATTTGTCTGTTTATTTGTTCACTAGGGGTCATTTGTCTGTTTATTTGTTCACTAGGGGTCATTTGTCTGTTTAGCTATTTGTTCGATAGGGGTTATTTGTCTGTTTATTTGTTCACTAGGGGTCATTTGTCTGTTTATTTGTTCACTAGGGGTCATTTGTCTGTTTAGCTATTTGTTAACTAGGGGTCATTTGTTTGTTTAGCTATTTGTTCACTAGGGGTTATTTGTCTGTTTATTTGTTCACTAGGGGTTATTTGTCTGTTTATTTGTTCACTAGGGGTTATTTGTCTGTTTATTTGTTCACTAGGGGTCATTTGTCTGTTTAGCTATTTGTTCACTAAGGTGTTATTTGTCTGTTTATTTGTTCGCTAGGGGTTATTTGTCTGTTTATTTGTTCGCTAGGGGTTATTTGTCTGTTTATTTGTTCACTAGGGGTCATTTGTCTGTTTAGCTATTTGTTCACTAAGGGGTTATTTGTCTGTTTATTTGTTCACTAGGGGTTATTTGTCTGTTTATTTGTTCACTAAGGGGTTATTTGTCTGTTTATTTGTTCACTAGGGGTCATTTGTCTGTTTAGCTATTTGTTCACTAAGGGGTTATTTGTCTGTTTATTTGTTCGCTAGGGGTTATTTGTCTGTTTATTTGTTCGCTAGGGGTCATTTGTCTGTTTATTTGTTCACTAGGGGTCATTTGTCTGTTTATTTGTTCACTAGGGGTCATTTGTCTGTTTATTTGTTCACTAGGGGTCATTTGTCTGTTTAGCTATTTGTTCGCTAGGGGTCATTTGTCTGTTTATTTGTTCGCTAGGGGTCATTTGTCTGTTTATTTGTTCACTAGGGGTCATTTGTCTGTTTATTTGTTCACTAGGGGTCATTTGTCTGTTTATTTGTTCGCTAGGGGTCATTTGTCTGTTTATTTGTTCACTAGGGGTCATTTGTCTGTTTATTTGTTCACTAGGGGTTATTTGTCTGTTTATTTGTTCACTAGGGGTTATTTGTCTGTTTATTTGTTCGCTAGGGGTTATTTGTCTGTTTATTTGTTCACTAGGGGTCATTTGTCTGTTTATTTGTTCACTAGGGGTCATTTGTCTGTTTATATGTTCACTAGGGGTTATTTGTCTGTTTATTTGTTCACTAGGCGTTATTTGTCTCTTTATATGTTCACTAGGGGTTATTTGTCTCTTTATTTGTTCACTAGGGGTCATTTGTCTCTTTATTTGTTCACTAGGGGTCATTTGTCTCTTTATTTGTTCACTAGGGGTTATTTGTCTGTTTATTTGTTCACTAGGGGTCATTTGTCTGTTTATTTGTTCACTAGGGGTCATTTGTCTGTTTAGTAAGCCTCTCGGACGCCTACACGGCCTCTTAGCAGAGAAGAGCTTGTCACAATCCATTACATGGCCTCAGAAATGAGCCTGAGCTGCACTGGGAGATATGTGTTTCCGTGCGTGACGCACACACACACACACACACACACACACACACACACACCGCTGTGTTAGATGGAGCCCGGATCTCGTCAGAATGCTGGAGAAGATTTCAGAGCTGAATGATAATTATTTCCCACAACAGAACATGCTCAGTAGTGATGTTTGCAGTTTGTTTACGCCTGTCTCATGAAAAGTCCTCGCCTCTGTGTTTAGGTTGTTCTAGATTCTGTTTGCTTCCTCCCACTGAATGCTTGAGAAGATCGCTTTTTGAGCTGTGTGTTTGTGGTGTTTATTTATTCATTCGTTTTATGTTGTAAAACTTACTACAGCTCAATATGGGGGAGATTTTGCAAAAAAAATTCTTCCAACATCTTTGTAATGAGCTGTAAAGCAGCATGATTAAACCGTTTCAAAGAGAAAATGATCTAAATGAAGAAATTAGTGATTGGTTACAATTACTTTTTCCTGTAGATTAATAATGTCCATACATACATACATGCATATATCCACACATACTTCAATACATCCATCTATACATGCATACATACAAACATACATACTGTACATACATGCATACTTAAATACATACAAACGTACATACTCCATATACATGCATACATAAATGCATACATACTGTATATACATACATACAACACATCCATCCACACATACATCAATACATCCATGCATGCATATATCCATACGTACATACATACAACATGCATACATCAATACATGCATCCATCCATACTTCCATACATACATACACCCATAAAATTTAATTAAAAAATATATATAAAAGGAAGTTTACCGAAGAAAAATTTAATGAATTAATATAAAATATATCCGCTATTTCAAAATCTGATTTTTGAGCCCAGTTATGTTTTATGATTTGCTGTTTTGTATGTTGTTGCGCTGAAGCAGGTTTTCAAACACCTTTCGCAGCCGTTCTTACAGCTCAATCTTTTTCTGGTTCCTTTGGCATCTCGTATTTCTCGCTCTATTTATAGTGGGAGTGATCGCACACTCTCTCTCTCTCTCTCTCTCTCTCTCTCTCTCTCTCTCTCTCTCTCTCTCTCTCTCGTGGCTGTGGTGGGTTACGGGCCCCGGGGCCGCGGGTGACAGTGTGCTGACCCTCCTCATAAATCACAGAGCATGAAACAGACTCGCGGCGAAACACGCTCTCCTTCGCTGAAACGCTGGCTGGCTCCACAAGCCCGAGGACGATGCACTGAGAGAAATAGATTCACGTCATTTTCTTATGAAATTCAATGCAGTTTAAACTCATATTTATGTGCAACTTATTGTGGATCATAACAGTTGTTCATATCCTTCTGAAATCATATGATTCTTTGTGTAAAAAAAAGAAAAAATTTATAGAAAATCTTCCCTTTTAAACACAGCTCTATCAGATTATCAGATTATAGTGGCATTGAGCTAAAAGAGAAAAGATGTCTGTCGGGTAATAACACAGTGTATAAATGTGAATTTTTATTATATTTAAAAATATATTATTTATTTTATTATTATTTTTTATTTTGTATTACTTTTAAATTATATTTTATTTTTAAATAATTGATTTTGAATTATTTTAATTTTGTATTATTTTTAATTTTTTAATTTTCTATTTATTTTAATTTTGAAATATCTTTGGGAGTGCGTTCCAGTCCAGAATTGTCCTGCCCTTCACTCGCTAACTCGCTCCGTCTCGTTCACTCGGATGTGCGTTATTGCTTACGTTGCATGAGCGCCCACTACTGGCGGAACGTTGCAATAGGCTGAATTAAGCCCTTGATCACTTAGAATGCACTATGGGGTTGATTTTTATTATTTATTTTTTCCCTTATGAAATTGTTTAATGCAGCATTCTATATGTATATAGGTGTGTTTGAGTTGTTTCATTTAAAAAAAATAATAATATATCGTTGTTTGTGGTGGGGTAAAATAAACGCAATATGCCTTGACGTCACAATCGTGTTGCATTGTGGTATATGGAGCTGCCTGAAGTGTACATGTGAAGTGTACATCCCTCGGTCAATATCGAGGGTCTGTCCATATAAACTTCACGAAGTGGAACGCACTTCAAAATGGCGGCAGGGATTCCCCCGAGGGGAAGCGCTTAGGGAAGTTTGCAAGTGTGTGTCTAAAAGTGGACTGGAACGCAGCCCTGATGTCACTCCTTTGACCTTTGACCCCACTCCCTCAAATATCCCATCATCACATCACAATTTTTTATTTTAAATTGCTATAATTTATTTTGCATTACTTTTTTTATTATATTTTTATTTTTAAATAACTGATTTTATATTATTTTATTTTTATTTATAGTTTGTATTATTTGTATTATTTTATTTTTATTTTGAAGTATCTCACACTAAATGTCACTCATTTGACCTTTGACCCGACTCCCTCAAATATCCCATCCTGACCCTGATCATCACATGACACCAAAAGTCCTTCAAACGTCCAGAAAACTCAAACATTCATTTCCATTCTAGTCCAATTTGAAATTCAGTTAGTGTTTCAAACTTTAATGAAGGTTTTGACCGATATTTGAATAGAAATCGGGTTTCTTCTTATCTCCTCTATTAACATAAATTAAATTAGGCCAGTCCGTGAAAGCACATCCCTGCTGGCCGTAGTGAATTTCATTAGTTCTGACGCTCTGAGAGTGTGTTTGGATTTATTATGAATGAGTCTCCTAGTTAGCATCCTGAGCCGTGTGTGTTTTCTGCCTCCTCGTGGGAAAGGCTCTGGTAAACACGTTCGCCGGGGCTGTTAGACTCCCACAAACAGCCAAAACACCAGCGGCTCCGTGTGGAGGACCACGAGTGCCAGCCGCTATTATTAGCCTTCAGAAAACACTCTCTCTGCCACCTCGACCCACTGAAACTCACAGCGCGCCACAGATGTTTTAACGTGATGATGATGATGATGACCGATTGAAAGAGCTAAAGAGATATTTTTCTCAGAATTGCATGTTTAGTCAGAACTGTGAGATATAAACTCGCAATTGTGATAAAAAAGTCAGAGTTGCGATAAAAAAGTCAGAATTGCGATAAAAAAGTCAGAATAGCTCATTTATTTCTCGAGTTTATATCTCGCAATTCTGACTTAAAAACACACATTTGTGACTTTATATCAAGCAATTCTGACTATATATATAAACTAAACATGGTTTCACGAAACTTCCAGCACATCAGAGATGTTTTAACGTGCCTGATGATGATGATGACAGATTGAAAGAGGTGAAGAGATCATTTCTTTTTTCTCCTTCTCTTTCTCTAAGAGTTTGCTCGTCAAAAGCACTGCATGTGTGGGTATAGTGTGGAAGCTTGTTTCCGCCGCACAATAAAAAATAAAAAAGGTAATTACGACTTTTTATCTCAGAATTTTGACTTTTTTTTATTAGAATTGCGTGTTCATATCTCGCAATTCTGACGTTATAACACGCAGTTGCGAGATATAAAGTCGCAATTGCGTGTTATAAAGTCAGAACTGAGATATAAACTCGCAAATCTGAGAAAATATGTCAGATATAAACTTGCAATTGCGAGAAAAAAAGCCAGAATTGCAAGTATATTTCTCGCAATTGTGAGTTTATATCTCGCAATTCTGACTTTATATCACGCAATTCTGACTTTATATCACGCAATTCTGACTTTATATCTCGCAATTTTGACTTTATGTCTCGCAATTCTGACTTTATATCTCACAATTGTGACTTTATATCTCGCAATTCTGACTTTATATCTCGCAATTGTGACTTTATATCTCGCAATTCTGACTTTATATCTCGCAATTTTGACTTTATATCTCGCAATTGTGACTTTATATCTCGCAATTGTGACTTTATATCTCGCAATTCTGACTTTATATCTCGCAATTTTGACTTTATATCTCGCAATTCTGACTTTATATCTCGCAATTGTGACTTTATATCTCGCAATTGTGACTTTATATCTCGCAATTCTGACTTTATATCTCGCAATTCTGACTTTATATCTCGCAATTCTGACTTTATATCTCGCAATTCTTACTTTATATCACGGAATTGTGACTTTATATCTCGCAATTCTGAGATAAAAAGTCGTAATTATCATTTAAAATGTTTTATTCTCTGGCGGAGACAAGCTTCTATAGTATAGGCGTCAAATAATAGACTACTTATTTATTTTTTAGAAACTTTTCAAATATTTTTTTAAAACTGAAAGTATAAGAAAAAAATGTTTTAGGTGCTGGAGTTCATTTCTATTAAGGTTTGCACGATATATCGGCAATCATATCGGTATCGGCCGAAATATGTTAATTTAATCTTATCATTATTGGGCCGATATATTAAAGCTGATAAATAACGTATTATTTCCTTCCGCTGACACACTTCAGATGCGCACTGTTCAACATGATGGTTTTAAATTTTATTGAAATATGATTGAAATCCCTTAAAAAAAAGAAAATACAGTAAAGTGTAACACGTGCAGCGCAAGTCTGTCATATCGGCCTCATAAAATTATAATGAGAACATCGTACTTTTAATTTATTATATTATTGAATTATTGAATACGCATTTATGGTTGATTTTATTATATGTGTATATTTCTTTTGTATTTTATTTTTTCATTTTATTTTATTATTATTTTAAGTTATTTTAATTTTATTTTTGTATGTTTTTAATAGGAATTTTTTAACCTTTTGACCCCACTCACTTTTTTTTCTTCCAAAAAACAATTTGACATTTTTTTTGTTTTGTTTTTAAGTTCGTCTAAATATAACAGAGAAAATAGTTTTAGGATTTCTATTAAGGTTTGCACCATTTTGTTTTTTTAAATAGTCCTGTAGTGTGACTTATGAATAGATTTTTTTTTTACATATGAAAATATGAATAGTTGCATATTTTAAAAAAGTGTGACATTTGAATATTTAGATGTACAATTATTCGATATAGTCTAAAAATTCAAAAGTCATGAAAAGAATAGATGGGTTATTTTCAATCAACACGCATGTATAATAATTCTAGAACTTGCTGTGTGGTTGCTAAGATGCTGTTGGCATGTTGCTAAGGAGTTGCTAGGGAGTTCTGTG
Organism: Tiaroga cobitis; assembly: GCA_030578255.1. Lineage (NCBI taxonomy): Eukaryota > Metazoa > Chordata > Actinopteri > Cypriniformes > Leuciscidae > Tiaroga > Tiaroga cobitis. Next base: position 52,477,773 of record CM060592.1, on the reverse strand, counting down.
TCGCCGCGAGGGTGTTGCTAGGTGCTTGTGGCCATTGATAAAGATGTTCTGTGTGATTTGACAGGCTATTTTTCAGCCCTTTTAGTGTCCGCCAACTGAAAATCATCCAATCGATTGGTAGTTTAGCACTGTGACATCATGTGATCTTTTTTAAAAGCCCAGATTGTCGTTATGTTTCATGTTCATTACTAAAGTGAAATCTTCTGCTGAGTCCAGGCTTTCAGAAGAAAAGTCGTAACTTAACAGACGGACAGATAGAAAGGCAAACGCCCCCGTGCTGGATGTCAGGGAACTTGCATTTTCTCTTTTAATATCAGAATGTCAGTACATGATGGCATTAGCATTACACACACACAGTTTGATGCTCCTCCTATAAATCAAAGCGCTGATACACAATAAATCGAGGCCTGTGTTTTGCTGCCGGCGCTTCATCCTCCCACACGCGTGTCTAATGTCCGCTGACTGACAACATGCATTTGTGTCATTGATAAAAGCACCATCAAATGCTGTGCGTGTGCATGTTAGCACTAGTCTGACAGATCTCTCTTCATTAGACTGCACTGATTTCCAGTATAATAGCAGAAAGCGTAAAATAAAGCAGTATTGTATCCCACAATGCAATAGATTTGACATTTCTATTCCAGCGTGACGAATGAATCATGAGTAATAATAACAGCGATATTTACTTCTGTTGAATTTATTTGCCTGAACAAAAACTGAATTATACATGTGGCTCAGAAAAATCATCTGAATTAATTTCTTGTTTTAATCATAAATTCACTTCATTTTGATACATTTTTCAGAAAGCAAGAATTAATATCTTCAGGCAATTTGCACAAGTAAATGTGTCTTGATTTAAAAATGTTTGGATGTTTGTACTGGAAAACAAGCCAGAAACACTGAGTAGTAAAATACAGTAGTAAAATACATGAGTTTGCTGAAAGCACTGTTGAGCACTTTAATTATGTTGATAAAAAAAAATAAATAAAAAAAAATTTCTTTCATTATTTGAATTTAATTCACATATTATCTATTATGACATCACAGGAACTGTCTACTCCTGAAGTAAAAACTCTGTTCATTTTCTCCATAGGGAAATTGATTTTTAATGATTTTATAAACCGTTAAAATCAGCCCTGTGAGCTACGAGGCTGTTGATCAATAGTGTTTGCTTCTGTTGAAGCCATTAGCCTGCGTTATTTCAATTTGGTTTTAAAATAATTGTTTAACAGTTGAATTTGTGGTCAAAAACTACATTACCCATGATGCTGTTCAGAAAACCACCAATCAGAGTCTCCAAAAGATCTCTTTAGCTCCGCCCATTCACAATCCGTAATCAAGTCATCTCCCTATACGCTCTCAAAATATTGAAATATTTGTTTGGATGTTTGTACTGGAAAACAAGACAAAAAGTCTTAAAAGTAGTAAAGAGTACTTAAGTACTTAAGAGTAGTAAAAAACATTAGTTATTATATTTGCTGAAGGCACTGTTAAGCACTTTAATTGTTATGTTGATACAACAAATTTTCCATAAAAAGTCCTGAAGCTTTCAAAAAATTTTAAGTAATGTTTTTTCTTTCTTTCATTATTTGAATTTAATTAACATGTCTATTATGACATCACAATGGTCAGTTCCAGAAGTAAAAATTCTCTCCGTAGGGAAATAGATTTTTAACGATAACTTATAAACATTTAAAACAGCCCTACTGTGAGCTATGAGGCTATTAATAGCGATAGTATTTGCTTCTGTTGAAGCCATCAGCTGCCATAATTTCAATTTCAAATAATGTCAAACATACAAAATGGCGGCGCGCAGCAGTGCAGCGGCTTTCCAGCTACCGGGCGTAACGTTTCATACTAAATTAGGTATAGTGAGGTACAGTTCGACTGAACTTCTCCAACTATGGTCTTTGATTCTGTTATAAGGTTAAGGCTATTTTAATGTTGATAGAGATTTATTTTATACGATTTATATAGGGTATATCTTAGAATTTTAAATTGCCATTTATTCTGTATTACGCTGCTGGACCTGGGAAACGAATTTCGTTCCTTCATGTCTAACATGTTTGAATGACAAATAAATTAAACTGAACTGAACTTAAGTTTTAAAATAATTGTGTTTAACAGTTGAATTTGTGGTCAAAAACTACATTACCCATGATGCCGTTCAGAAATACCACCGATCAGAGAGTCGAAACAAGCAAAACGCGCCAAAATACCTCTTTAGCTTCGCCCACTCAAGTAATCAATCTCCTTACGCTCTCAAAATATTGAAATATTTCAATACATATGCATATTTTGCAATAAACTTATAGGGCCCTATCATACACCCGGCGCACGCCCATGAGCTGCTGGTCTGAAACGAGGTGTGTTCAGGCGTCGTTGGCGCATTGATATTGTGAGGAACTGAAATAGACTTAGTAATATGTATAGTATAGTATAATAGCGTTAGTAATATGTGCCTATAGGCGGGTCACAACGCACGTACTTTGTCCCGTAGATGGTCTGCTTGCGTTAACCTCGCACTAGAGCAGATCCGTTTGCTCGCTAGAGAAGCGTTCAGTTTTTCCGCTCGCTAAGTCGTCATGTAAATAGCGAATCCGTCATGATGCGAGTGCAACTGGCTTTTAAAGGGAATGGGATACGAGACTCTGATTGGTTTATTGCACGTTACGCCCCAAAACACACCCATTACTCATTAAGAGAATAGAGACAACACTTTTAGACCATGCGCCGGGAGCGCCGACCATTTGTCCCGTCGTTAAACTAGCAAAAGTGGATTTAGACACGTACAAGTGCAGCTTTAGACCATGCGCTTAGATTGTTAAAATAGTATTTTGTCTTCATGCTTTGGAAATACAAACCGTAAGACGGAAAATAACGAGCGTGGCGATGAAAAGGGGCGGAGCTACAAAAGACCTTCTGTAGCCCCGCCCCTTTTCAGCGCTGTGCTCTTGTCTTGTGTCTTCCGATCTGCATTTCCACAGCGATCTTACATATTTATGAATGACCTGTCCGTTTTAATATATCTTCTGTCTACTGACATTTGTTTAGAGATCTGCTTTAAACATTACAATCCTCATGATAACTTTCGGTAACTTTACAATAAGTAAATCCACTTCACCAGCTAATTAGTCATCGACAGCGATGCCATAGAGATATACAGAGCGATACAGTTCAAAGACAATATTGTAAAGATGGCGGCTTGTTTTTCTTGTGCATACGGTCTATAAGTGCATCAGACGGAGGTTTGAAGAGATTCTCTGGTCCTTCCAGACCCACACAGTGTTTGACTCGGCCAGCGTGAAGATTAGACAGACTTGGCTGGGATCTTCTCTTCTAAATCCAAGCGCAGTGGCTCCTCGCCCAGAGACTCGACCTTTAACCGTGCCAGAGCAAGAAAAAACTGAAAAACAAACAGCAGCCGTGTAATTTATGAGCGCCCACTCCCGCTGATGCCAAATAACCTGATTAAATCTGCTCCGTTACAGCCAGATGATATATTTACCCAACCAATCTGGAATTTGTCTCACTTACGAACAAAATCAATCAAGAAAAGAGTAAAAGAAGTCAAGAGGAGGAGATGAGACATGGAGGGATGGGACTTTCAGTTTTCAGTTTTGCACACTAATAACTGCACAAGAAACATGTTGTTTATCTATTGTATTAGATTCTGAATGACTCAATTAATACTCATTGCAGTTCATTTGCCTCCCACGCAGAAATTGCTTGTGCATTTCACAAACCGATACAAAGAAGAAAATAAATGTTGACGTACAAGAACTGAATAGTATTTTCATGTATGTGTCATGTTGTGGATTGTGATAAAGATCAGTCTGACGTTTTTCAGCCTGGCATTGGCGTTATATAACTATCCGAGAGCGATTCATCAACAGCCTGTCCTATTATCAGCACTGAGCTGAACATGTGAGGATGATAAACGCTGTATTAGTATGCGCTGTGGGCTTTTACAGTCAATCGCATCGGTTGTCTCTTACGTGGAGACGAAAAACTGCCGACTATTAACCCCTTTTACGTAATCGAGGTTGTGCATAATCATCCAGACTTTTTTTTGGACATTTCGAGGACGATTTTAGGCACATTCTCCCCCAGTCTGCTGCGATTACGTGATCTGATTAATGAACGAGTCGAGTGCAGTGAGCTGAGAAATTAGCATGTCATATGCAGGTGAATTTATGCACTTAAAAATGTCAATGTCATTTGCTGTCATATTTTAGTGTCTAATGCATGTTATATATTGTATAGAAAGATGCACAAACTAAACGTATTTTACATGCAAAACGCTGAGGTTTATACAGTGTGAAATGCTGAAATAACATATCTAGTGTTGAAGATGAAGACCGTATTGGGTGTGTGTGTGTGTGTGTGTGTGTGTGGTTGGTGGATGATGTTGATAGTTAATGAGATTCTGCCTTGAGGAGAAAAACACCAGCTGATTCAAACATGACAAATGTCCATTTGTATGCCGCTGTTGCTTGCTTTCATTCACTAATCTTTATGATTGGATTTATTTGATCAAAAATACAGTAAAAATTGTGAAATATTATTGTAATGTAAAATAACTGTTTTCTATGTGAATATACAGTAAAGTGTAATTTATTCCTGTGATTTTCAGCATCATTACTCCGGTCTTCAGTGTCACATGATCCTTCAGAAATCACTCTAATATGAGGATCTGATGCTCCTTTATTATTATTATTATTATCATCAATTTTGAGAACAGTTTAAACCAAAGGTTAGTGTAAGTGAAAAAAATAAAGAAATAAAAAAATGTATTCAGAAAAGATGTTTTAAATTGATCATTAGTAACAGTAAATACATTTATAATGTTACAAATGATTCTATTTCAAATAAATGCCTTTCTATTCATCGAAGAATCCTGAAAAATGAAATGTATCACCGTTTCAGCAGTTTTCAACACTGATAATAATCATAAATGTTTCTTGAGCATCAGATCCTCATATTAGAGTGATTTCTGAAGGATCATGTGACTCTGAAGACTGGAGTAATGATGCTGAACATTCAGCTTTGATCACAGGAATAAATTACACTTTACCGTATATTCACATAAAAAACAGATGATTTACATTACAATAATATTTCACAATTTTTACTGTTTTTTTACTGTAGCAGAAGAGACTTTCAAAAAACATTAACAATGATTCCAAAGTCTTGGGTCTTCAGCAGATACAAGAGCTCCTGACTTTGCTTTGAGATCGATAGCATCTATATTAAAAATTGCACTTGTATAATGATGCACAGTAAAAATAGCTGGCGTAATGCCCTCTCTGTTGTCCTCCACAGGTGTGTAGAGTCACGTGTCTGAATCATTTTTGGTCCCAAATTTGTATACATTTTACTGGTAGTCACTGTATGAAAACCTTTTGGGTTTAATATGTCACAGTTTACTTAATTTTCCTCTCCTCACTTACATAAATGAACTATAGTGTCCTGCACCCTGTAGTTAAAAAAAATATAAAAAATTATATCACTATAATTATCGCAAAAGATTATTTGTGGTTTCACTGTATATTAAAAATTGCACTTGTATAATGATGCACAGTAAAATTAGCTGACCTAATCACCTCTCTGTAAATAATAAATTACACTTTACTATACAGTATATTCACATAGCTGTTTTACATTGTAATAATATTTCACAATTTTTACTGTAGCAGAAGAGACTTTCAAATAACATTAAAAATGATTTTATTCGATTTTTTTTATTTGCTTTGAGATCGATAGCATCTGTATTAAAAATTGCACTTGTGTAATGATGCACAGTAAAAATGCCCTCTCTGTTGTCCTTCACAGGTGTGTAGAGTGACGTGGAGGGAGGCTCATGGCTTCCTCATGGGGCCGGGGCCGGCTGTGGTGTCTGGGTCTGATTCTGGCCCTCGCGTCCCCTAACCCCTGCTCGGGTTGCCCACCTCGCTGTGACTGCGCGCCTCAGCTCCGCTCCGTGTCCTGCCAGCGCAAGCGCTTATCCGGCGTTCCCGAGGGCATCCCGACAGAGACCAGGCTCCTGGATTTAAGCCGGAACCGTTTGCGCTGGGTCGCGCCGGGAGATCTGGCTCCGTATCCGCGTCTGGAAGATGTGGATCTCAGCGAGAATCTCATCACGACGCTGGAGCCCAATGCCTTCGCTAGCCTTCAGGCCCTGCGCTCGCTGAGACTCCGGGGAAACCAGCTGAAGCTCGTGCCCATGGGAGCGTTCGCACGACTCGCTAACCTCACCGCACTGGACCTGAGTGAGAACAAGATCGTCATCCTGCTGGACTACACCTTCCAGGATCTGCGCAGTCTCAAACATTTAGAGGTCAGTGTGTAAAATACTGTCGCTTTTGGCTTGCTTAGTTGGGGACATTTAACATTTAAAGGTGCATTGTGTAATATTTAGGAGGATCTGCTGACGGAAATGCAATATCATATAGAGGTGAAACTCGAAAAATTGTAATATCGTGCAAAAGTTCAGTAATTCAACTTAATATATTATATAGACTCATTACATGCAAAGTGAGATATTTCAAGCCTTTATTTGTTATAATTGTGATGATTATGGCTTACAGATATGAAAACCTTTTCACAATATTCTAATTTTGAATTTGGGGTTTTCATAAGCTGTAAGCCATAATCATCACAATTATAACAAATAAAGGCTTGAAATATCTCACTTTGCATGTAATGAGTCTATATAATATATTAGTTTCACATTTTAAGTTGAATTACTGAAATAAATGAACTTTTGTGCGATATTCTAATTTTTTGAGTTTCACCTGTACATAACTATGTTTTCAGTGGTTTATAAAGACCTTATTTAATGACCCGTTATGTGTTTATTAGCTTAGAATGAGGCGTTTCTCTCTACACACACCGCGGGTCCGCTTACATCCACATGTTTTTTCGGTGGCCCTGAATGGACAAACGCGTTTCGTCACTGTGTTGTTCTCCATGATAAGAAGCTGCTAAAGTCAGCGAATAAAACACTGACACAATGATGAACAAGTCACAATAATATTCGCAATAACATCGTTTTACTGTATAATCAAGTAAACGTAATTTCTTAATTTATATTTGTAAAGAAACCTCATTGCTGAACTGGCTACTCTCTGCTGTCTCAGTTGACGACATCACTTCCTGTCGGCCACCGTAACTTCTGTTGGGTTGCAATTCGCAAACTCACGGCTAGATGCGCTAAAAATTACACACTGCACCTTTAATATTCAACAATATCTAAATGAATAACTATTTTACAAAAAATATGAACAATCACTGAACTTGAACACTGAACTGAAGCTGGACTGTGATGCTATTTTCTTCTGGAAACAAACTTTGTTGCATTATTTTCCTGTTATCTCTGTAAAGCTGCTTAAAAAGCGCTACAAGTTCAAGTTCAAGTTTTACATAAATAAGTGACTTGACTTAAAAGTCCCTTAAAGGAAAGGCTGTTCACTTTGCTGCCAGCTGTTTTTATTTCTAGGACAGGATTTACCAAAACAGGGAACTGATTAAATTATAACTAAAAGGATAAATAAATGGAGCTGCACAATTGTGATTATGAAATCAAAGGCTGCAGTTTAATTAAACTCGTATATAATCCTGTACGCGCCAGCAGCTCCTGATCTGGTGTTCTCCAGTTTTCTGAACAATAATTTATGTGATGAATTGAAGACATAAATATTAGTATTGTAACTTGTAGTGTAGAGTTATTTATTATTTAATTTTTTTCATTATTAATATTTATTTTATATTTTATTATATTGATCAGATATTCATTTTTATTTTACAGTTCAATTTTTATTTATTTTCATGATGCAATTTATAACTAATTAAGTGAAATAATATTTATGTACACTAACTATATATATATATATATATATATATGAAAATAATAGATTTTTTGTTGTTTATTTATTCAATTTATTTATTTCCAGGCTGATCCAGATGTTGTCCATGTGTTCACAACAAAATGACTAAATATGTAATTAAAATTAAAATGAAAGCTTATTTATTTATTTTTATTTTTTTCCCATTGTAATCCAGAGATGATGTGCAAGTATTTACAAAAATTAAAAAAATATATTTATCTATTTATTTGTTTCATTATTTATTTCCAAACTAATCCAGATGTTGTGCATGAATTAAAAAAATACTAAACATTTAACTAAAATAAAAATAAAATTGAAAGCATATTTTTTATTTGTTTGTCTGTTCGTTTGTTTATTTCCAAGCTAATCCAGATGGTTGTACATGTATTTACAAAAAATTACTGAAATTTAACTATAATAAAAATAAAATTGAAAGATTTATTTATTTATTTATTTCCAAGCTAATCGGGATGTTGTGCATGCATTCACAACTAAATTAGGCTACAAAAAAAAATATTTATATATTTATTATTTACAAACTAATCCAGGTGTTGTGCATGCATTCTCAACACAATTACAAAAAAATTATTTATTTATTTCCAAGCTTATTCAAATATTGTGCATGCGTTCTGGAGAAAAACACAAGCATTGCCTCTATCAAATATCATGTGTTTTTCGACCCGAAAGGCTGGACTTCCATTCTTTCAGTGTGTTTGCACACACAGCTCTTCTCCATCCGTGTGCTGTGCTTCATGTCATTCTGCCTAATAAAAACACTTTAATTGCAGTGGTAATAATGACTCTGTCTGTGTTTCCCAGGTGGGGGACAATGACCTGGTATACATTACAAAAAATACTAACATTTCACTAAAATAAAAATGAAAGCATATTTATTTGTTTAATTCCAAGATAATCCAGATGTTGTGCATGCATTCACAACAAAATTACTAAAAATTTATTTATTTATTTACAAACTAATCCATATCCTGTGCATGTATTTGCAAAAATTACTAACATTTCACTAGAATAAAAATTAAATTGACAGCATATTTATTTATTTCCAAGATAATCCAGATGTTGTGCATGCATTCTCAACAAAATTACAAAAAATGCATTTATTTATTTACAAACTAATCCAGATCCTGCATGTGCATGTATTTACAAAAAAATTTTATTTATTTCGAAGATAATCCAGATGTTGTGCATGCATTGCATTCACAACAAAATTACTAAAAATGTATTTATTTATTTACAAACTAATCCATATCCTGTGCATGCATTTGCAAAAATGACTAACATTTCATTAGAATAAAAATTAAATTGACAGCATATTTATTTATTTCCAAGATAATCCAGATGTTGTTTATGCATTCACAACAAAATTACAACAAAAAAAAGTATTTATTTCCAAGGTAATCCAGATGTTGTGCATGCATTCACAACAAAATTACTAAAAATTAATTAATTAATTTCCAAGCTAATACAAATATTGTGCATGCGTTCTGGAGAAAAACACAAGCATTGGCTCTATCAAACATCATTGTTTTTCAGTCTACTCCTCAGGCCATTCCTTTAATGACTTGAATTTGAACACGTGGTCAGTCTCTGTGCTTCTGCTGTGCTTCAGTAAAACCACTCTGATTGCAGTGGTAATAACGATTCTGTCCTGGTTTTCCAGGTGGGGGACAATGACCTGGTCTACATCTCTCACAAGGCTTTCTCAGGACTGATAGGTCTGGAAGATCTGACCATCGAGAGGTGCAACCTGACGTCCATATCGGGCCAGACTCTGTCGTATCTGCGAAACCTGGTGACCCTTCGCCTGCGCCACCTCAGCATCTCCGCTCTCGAGGACCAGAACTTCCGCAAGCTTTCTGCACTGAGAGGACTGGAGGTCGACAACTGGCCCTACCTGGAGTACATCTCTCCGCTGAGCTTCCAGGGTCTCAATCTCTCCTGGCTCTTCATCACCAACACCAACATCACCTCCGTCCCGTCAGCGTCCTTCCGAAACCTGGCCTACCTGACGTCTCTGAACCTGTCCTACAACCCCATCTCCGTGCTCGAGTCCTGGGCCTTCAGAGACCTCATCAGGCGTGTGGAAATATTATTCGTTTTACATGTCACCTGACCAGGGTTTGAAATTACGTTTTTCACTCACCGCCCAATTTGGCTACTACATTTTTAAGTTACCGGCCATTTAAAATTTCTACTAGCCAAAAAAAAAAATAGAAGAAAAAATAAACCAGATTAACTACGTCACAGCTTATATATTATACAGGTGAAACTAATATATTATATAGACTCATTACATGCAAAGTGAGATATTTCAAGCCTTTATTTGTTATAATAGTGATGATTATGGCTTACAGATTATGAAAACCTTTTCACAATATTCTAATTTTGAATTTGGGGTTTTCATAATCTGTAAGCCATAATCATCACAATTATAACAAATAAAGGCTTGAAATATCTCACTTTGCATGTAATGAGTCTATATAATATATTAGTTTCACCTTTTAATTTGAATTACTGAAATAAATGAACTTTTGCACGTTATTTAAATTTTTCGAGTTTCACCTGTATATATAAAATTTGGATTTCATACATTCATTTGTTATTCATACAAAATCCTGTCATCCAGAGTCTCCTATCTTCCTCTTTCATCCTCATCATCATAGATGTGTTTTATGTGGACAGATCAATACAGCACACAGAACATCAGAAACATGTAGGATGTTGGAAAATAATGTGTTTTCTGTTCACCAAATGCTTTTTAATCTTCGCTTTTGCTTTAATGCAAATGAACAAGCGCGTCGTTATGTGTTGCTCAGTGACGTGTGTGTTCAAGTAAGCCAGAAATGCACAGATTCTGCACAATACGCTGTATTTAATAAATCATGACGACTCACGAGTATTTGTGCTAAATCTGTGCAGATTTGTCTTACACGAACTACCCCAGCAAAGCGAGTAAATATAATAAGTAACTCACTAAATTGGCTCGTGATTTAACAGCGTTTCCGCCACTGTCGATTTTTACACTCATTTGGTGTGTGTTCATTTTAAACCCTGTGTGTGACCATTAACTTACAACTTTCGAGTGTATTTTACGTCGAATCGGTTCCCTGAACATGCTAGTACAGCTAATCTGCTGAAACGGGGAAAGACTCTGAAACTGTCATAAATATAATGTGTCAAATTAGCACTACATACATGTGAATAATGATAACAAACTGTATTTGCTGTATATTTATACATTTAGAAGATGCTTTTATTCAAAGTGATTTAGGCCTACTGCAATTATTATTTTTCCTTAGTTGGTCAGAACGAAAGTGGACATTACTTACTTGTTCAGACATTTTAGGGTGAAAACTCTTATGTTGGTCATACTTCCAAATAGGATAATCTGTGATTCTGAATGCCAGTATCCACACCGGCAGCGACTGACACACACACTCTCCTCAAACACTGTGTTCACCCGCGCTGTGCCGTGCCGAGGCACAACCCACGTAAAGTTGATAAATCCGCGAATAACTGCAATTGCAGATTTCGAACTGAGATGGCGACAAAGAGGAAAAACTGCGGACTGCAGCTTTAATATATTATATATTATTATTATTATATATATATATTTTTTTTTTTTTTCAGGCTAGCACATATTTTTGGGAAAAACTGTATCTAGAAGGTTCTTCTACCTGAAAAGACTTCTATTCCTTTAGTCACAATTCTGTACATTTCCTAAACATGGTCCGTCTCCGTCCGAGTGCATCATTCCACGTTTTGCTCAATAAATCCCCTTTAACTTCAGTCGTAATAATAACTCTGTCCTTGTTTTCCAGGCTGAAGGAACTGCACATGATCAGCACAAACCTGCTGACCGTCGAGCCGCACGCTTTAGGAGGCTTACGGCAAATCCGAGTCCTGAATCTGTCCAACAACGAGCTGGTGACTCTGGAGGAGAGTTCGTTCCACTCGGTGAACAGTCTCGAGACGCTCCGAGTGGACGGGAACCCGCTGTCCTGCGACTGCCGCTTGCTGTGGATCCTTCAGCGCCGACGAACCCTGAACTTCGACGGGAAGATGCCGGTGTGCGCCGGACCTCCAGAAGTCCAGGGGTTCATGTTGAGCACCTTCACGGATTCGGCGTTATTCGATTACTTCACCTGTCAGAAGCCGAAGATTCGAAACCGTAAGTTGCAACAGGTCACGGCAAACGAAGGCCAACCGGTTTCGTTTCAGTGCCGTGCCGAAGGCGAACCGGTTCCGGTGATTATATGGATCTCGCCTCAGCGAAGACGAATCACTCCTAAATCAAACGGGAGGATTACGGTTCTCCCGGGCGGGACTCTTGAGATTCGTTACGCACAAGTAATGGACAGTGGTACGTATATCTGCATTGCTAGCAACGCCGGCGGAAACGACACATACTTCGCGACGCTAACCGTAAAAAGCCAACCGGCGGATTCGGCGTTCGTCTCCAATCGTTCACTGTACGCGTCAGATTTCAACGACACCCGGGCTCAACAGCACGCGTGTTTTCCTGAAGTTCACGCTGGACTTGACCACCATCCTCGTGTCCACGGCCATGGGGTGCATCACGTTCCTGGGCGTCGTGCTCTTCTGCTTCCTCCTGCTGTTCGTGTGGAGTCGGGGACGCGGACAGCGCAAAAATAACTTCACCGTGGAGTATTCGTTCAGGAAGACCGAAGGGCCGGCCACCACCGCGGGAGCCGGAGCCACGCGCAAGTTCAACATGAAGATGATATGAAACCACGCAGCCAGGGGCCCAATGGGGGAAGCTTAGACGCCCAACACTCACACACACACAGTGCTGATGCGCAGAAGCACACACACACGCCGGCTATGTGGTATTACTATTCTACGATATTTTATTAACTAAAACTATTTAAAAAATGTTGGTTAGCTGAAAAAAAAAAACATTTGTAACTTCGTTTAAAGTTGAAGTAGCCTACTTAAAATTAATACAATTAAAATGAAGTAATAACTAATCTAAAAACTAAATGAAAACTGAATAGAAATTTATATATATATATAATTTTAATTTGAAAGTTTTCATAAGTTTGTTGTGTTTTTGTTTGTTTGGTTTTATTTTTTTAATTGCATTTTTTTCATATATATATATTTTTTTTTCAGTGTATTTAGTATATCAGTAAATTCAATTTATTTTTGAAATATATAATAAAAAAATCAGTATATATTTATATTGTTTCTTATATTTTGTTTTCTTTTTAATTTATTAGGTTTGGTTTTATTAGTTTTATTTTTTCCCAATTTAGTGTATTTAGTATATAATAGTATATTCAATATATTTATTAATATATACATAATTTAATGTCAATTACACTTTTATAGTTTTTTCAGTTATATATATATATATATCAGTTTATGTCTTACTTTTTATTATTTTAATTAAGTTTTAGTTTACTTATTTTCAGTTTTATTAATTCTAGTACTTCTACTTTAAACGAAATGTTTTATTTTATTAGTATTAATGCACTATTTTAAAAATAGTTTTAGTTAACAATATTAACGCTATATACACAAGCCAGATCATGATGTGATGACCCTGTTCTCACTATTTCTATTGCAGCTGATGGTTAAAAATACGATAAAAACAAATATAGACTTTTTGCACTTTTAGGAGCAAATTGCAATTGGGAAAACTCAGATTTGCATTTAAGACTTTAATAGGTTTCCTTTCACCTGTTTCCCCGGCTCAGATCTGTCTTCTTAAAGTTGCTGTTTTTATAAAAACTAATGGCAAGTAAATTTGCTCTTTAGAGTTGCTAATTAGCATAGTAATTTAGAGACAAATGCAGTGGAGGCAATTTCCATAATGCGCTCCTCTAATACAACGCCCACTTCCACAAAGCCACAGTTGAGCGGAGAAAACAACCCGGACTAAATTAGACGTGAATCGATTGATTTCGCAAATTGTAATGGTGTGTTTGATTTGCACCGAACAGCAAACAAACACCATGACAGGAATCATGACCGGCGTTCTGCGATGAGCAACTGTGTGAGTTGGGTCAAACACACCGGCCCGATCGCTGTCAGCCAGAAGCACTGCGGGGTTTAAGACGACAAGCCTTCGCTTATGAAGACAAGCCTTCGCTTCGGACTGCAGTTAGACGTGCCTAAACCGGGTCAGATGAGGTCAGGGTTGCTGATTACCCACAATCCCCCTCTCTCAGCCTCGGTTCACGCACACGCGGCCGACGACCCACTGGCCTTCATGGGGGCAGGCGCCTGGGTGTCGAGTCCGCTAGCCGTCATGCACAGAGAAAAACACGCACACTAAAGCCATATGTTTATAAGAGGTTTACAGCAATAGATCGACCGCACTTTGATTCATATTCTAATATTGCAAGTGCATATTTTATTCCCTTTACATTAAGGTTCAAACACACTGTACAAGCATTTGGAGATGAAAAAATACGGTAACAAATGCATTAACTAATGGGACCTTATTGTAAAGTGCGACCGCAATAGATCGCCCGCACGTTGATTCATATTCAAATATTGCATAATATTGCAAGTGCATATTTTATTCCCTTTACAATAAGGTTCAAACACACAGTACTTCTAAAGCATTTGAAGATGAATAAATACTGTAACAAATGCTTTAACTAATGGGACCTTATTGTAAAGTGCGACCTTTTTATTTTACGACTCTGCCTCTGTTGACTCACTTCAATCCTTAAGTAATAAACTACGGTTACACTTTATTTTACGGTGTCATTGTTACAGTGTAATTATGTATTTAAGTGCTGAGTAATATTAAGCAATGTATTACTATAGGGTTACGGTAGGGTTTGGTTTAGGGTTAGTTGCATGTAATTATGCATAATTTACTGTTATTACTACGGTAACATATGTAACAAGGACACCGTAAAATAAAGTGTTACCCTAAACTAATAAGTGATTCATTAATGCACATTTATCGTTTATGCATCATCACTGTGAATTCATTTGCATCGCATTCGCCACTAATTGCTATACAGTGAAATTGCACATAATAATATGGCATATAGCGTATAATGTTAGATGCATCTCTTCAGGATTTAGATTTGCTTGCACTGAACATTTGCCATAATGCACAATGATGATTCAGCACACATGCGTGCTTTTCTCTCATCCTGACGGTTTGTTTCGGCCGGTGTGTGAAAGTCTCTGCTTCTCCTGCCCAGTCCAACACCCCCCCATATGATGATGTCATTTCCTTTCCCCATATGATGTCAACCCCCCCCCCCCCCCCCCCCCCCCCCCCCGACTGGGTCTCAATGAGGGAGGGTCCCTGGCTGGTGACCACGGATGTAAACGTCGCCCATCTAGTCCATGTGTCTGTGACTGTAGAGGGTATTATATTTCAAGCATTCGTTTCAAATGTACTTTGAATTGTTTCTTTTCTTTAGTGTTTTGAAAGAAAAATATACGTCAACCGAAACTTTAACAGAATCTTTTGTCAGCACTGCAGAAATGCAGGTTCATTGAGGTCTTTTAAACGAATCCTTGGACCGGCAGCTGGTGTTGAAAACAGATAAGTTAACCAATAAGCTACAAGAGCCATAAACGAAGAATGTTGAACTTAGACTCACCCGGAGTGTGTGGGTGTGTGTGTGTGTGACATGACAAATACAGTCAAACCTGCTGGATTTACTTTGAAACAACTCAGAAATTGCGAGTGAAATGTGTTGAATCAAACGTACTCCAATAATCTAAACTTTTGAAAAATAATTTTCACATGATGTTGTCATCCTAAAAAGATTAGTAAATGTTACAGTTCTTATTATCAATCATGGATTATATTCATTCTGCATGAATGCCCTGTCGTCTTCAGCTGTAATGATGGGCAAAGGCTTTGGGGAAAGAGATGAATCGTTGATGCTCTATTGAGTTTGACTTACATAATAGACTGAGAGTCCTGTTGCAAAGCTAGTCATGCTTTGCTAACTCAAGACACACACTACGCTCTGGTCAACAATCTAGTGCACTTGGTAGGCTCCTAATGAGAAAATGATTCTGGTTTCATGACGCCTTGTTTTGGTGTAATTCGAAAGCAGTTTTCATGCGTATAAAAAAAATGAACACTCGCCAAGCCTGAAATGCGAGTACAAATCGCTGTTGGCGAGTGTATGAAACGCTGTCACTCATCATTTGGCCGGTAACATTTTTATAAATTCTAACAATGCAAAATTGTGGCAACATGAAAGTTTAAGCCTTGCCGATTTAAATATTCAAGCGCAAGAAGAAGCGCAAGGGAAGTTTTCTGTGCAAACATCCGAAGCGTATTCAAACAAAATTGTCAAAATGCCCATCTTGGCAAATATCATTGTAAACATAACCTAGTCAGTTATGTCTTAACGTTAAAAGTTGAGAAATAAAATGCATGTGTATCAGTATATTGGACCCATGCATTCGCTCTTAAAGGGACAGTATAGCCTCATATTCCTGCAGCCGTCTTTGTTGTTAATGTTAATAAAACAACAAAAGACAAACAACAATCACTCATTACTCTTGACTGAATAACTTTTGTAACTTTAATAAGGATTAATATGTTTCGTGGCTGGTAAAAAATATCGTGAGTGAGAGAGTGTGCGTGCGTGCTTGCTTGCGTGTGAGAGTGTGTGTGATTGTGCGTGCGTGCGTGTGTGAGAGTGTGTGTGCGTGCGAGAGTGCATGTGTGTGTGTGAGAGAGAGAGAGATTGTGTGTGTGTGTGTGTGTGTGTTAACACTGTAGAGCATTTCAAATCTCATATTTCAGTTGTTACCTTAGAAGACAGAGCGATCACACTTTAATAATTAGTGTAATCTTTGATGACATTAAGTGGTTAATCTCATCTTGTGACGATTAAACAATATGATATTATCTAATTAGTTATGCTGACATCAGTTGAGCCTTGTTTCAGTGTGACGTCCAGCTGGTTTGCCTGTACTTCATGTTTCAAAACTGGGACAAATGAGAGTCTGGTGATTAGTGAAGTAAACCTATCAGGTTTTGTGACCCTTATCCGTTTGGTTTGACTCGTTTCATTGTTCTCAGACCTCACCGACATCATCCACAGTCAGTAGGTACGAGTTGTGTCGTGTGATACAGTAGATGTTGTCCATGTGGCCTGTGATTCGATGTTGTTGATCGGTTGAACTGTTTGTTTAGTTAGCTCGTTCTGTTAGCGTTAGCCGCTAGCCGTGCAGTCAGTCACAGTGTTTAGGTGTGGTGATAATGATAATGATAGAGCGAAAGATCGGAGGCTCAGCCGGGATTGATTTAACCCTTGAACGCCCGGCTCCCTCTTTCCCAAACCCTTCCTTTCTACATCTAATCTCCTCAATCGTTCATGAACTGGATTCAGTGCGACGCTCTTCTGTGCTGAAAAGACTCTGTTCAGAGCTGGTCTGGATTATGTGTAAGGATTTGTAAAGCGTAACGTTACTCAACATATTTGCTCCCTTTTCCGAACTTTTAATCCATTTTGTTTGCAAAAATGTCTGATGATACTAAAGGGTTGAGCAAAATTCCGAATTTAAGAATTGACATTGACCACACAATCGATGTTTAATTGGAATGACATAGTTGAAACTTTAATTGCTTTTCAAATAAACTTTTGACTAATTATATTCCTTTAAATATATTCCTAACTAAAAGTTTCATATTCTGAAATTTATTTAATTCGTAAACCAGAGCATTCTGGGAAATGTCGTGTTTTGCATTTGCCAATTAAGTGTTATTTTAGTATCATTGAAATAGCTAGGCCTACTATTATAGTTTTTTTTTTCTGTTGTGTATTTTTATGTGTTTATATAATTTTTGACTATACTTTATTTAATTTATTATTTTAGTAGCTACTTCAACTTAAACCAAACAAAAAAAAAGAAAAGAAATTTTGCCTTTGGCAACTAGCTGAAATAAAATGATTTTACTTTTTTTTTTATATTTTATTTCAGTTAAAGGTTATTTCATTTCAAGAAACGAAAAGTGTATGTATATGTGATGTTTATTTATTTTATTTGTTGCTCTTCATTCAAATTCTACATTGCAATTTTGCATCCTATTCTGTTCAGGAATTGAATTTGGTTTTGAAAGGATTGTCAATTGGTCTCCGAATGATGCTCAACCCTCCGATACAATAAGCATTGTGCGTTTACACAAGACACTGAATCTCTGATTGTGTGATCATGTATGAAATGTGCCAGTCTTTTATTTGCTCTTCTTCACCTCTGTAGATTGAGCACAGCGCCCTCTATTGAGCGAGTGTCTCTCTCTCTCTCTCTCTCTCTCTTCTCTCTCTCATCTCTCTCTCTTCTCTCTCTCTCTCTCTCTCTCTCTCTCTCTCTCTCTCTCTCTCTCTCTCTCTCTCTCTCTCTCTCTCTCCACTCAGAGGAACATTACAAGCATCAGCATCTGCCAACATTCATGCACAATATTCATGGAGATGCTGTTTTATGGTTTCGAGAGGTTGAATTTCCACTAATCCGGTTGCACTGACTGTGTTCAGAATGAAATACTAAAATACTGCCCTGCATAATGCTTACTATTTTTTATTTTTTAAATAGTATGTGAAAATGTATATGCAGTGTGCAATGTTTTAAATTGTGCTACATTGTCAGTGCATTGCATTGTGGGATGTACATTTTAGTAAATGCCGGGTTATTTGCATATATGGAAAACATGTTATATAGTGCAGAAATAGCATGTGTGTTATTCTGAACACAGCCACTCTCATGCATATGATTCCTGAAGCACACCAAGGTCATGTTTTCTTCATATCAGAGATGGCATGTACAATAAAAACTGCTGTCTCATAAGCTCGATCTGCTTCGTGATTTGATGTCCGGGTGTTGAAGCAGAAAGTAGGTCTCCGGGTCCCCGGGCCCCTCGTCAGTCTCTCCTCCACTGTCTCCTATTGATTCTGATGCACACAAACGTTTATTGCTTGTGCTTTCCTGCAGATAATCCTCATTTACAATAAACTGACACCAATTTACAGTGAAAAACACTCCTTTTAATAGCTAAAACATCTGATGTATGTGTTATTTTATTTCAGCATCAACCTCTATAGAATTCACATTACACTCATATAAATTAAGCTTGAGTACTACTGATGATTATATTCTCGATATTACGCTAGTTAATGAGATACACAGGAATGGAGGTTTGTTAAAGTCCCCCTGTGGTGAAAATCCTGCTTTTAATGTTGTTTATGTGTCTGTGTGGTGTTTTCTGGAGTATTTTCTGCTTAAAACTGCAGTGAACCAAAGACAGTCTCAAAAACACAGTTTGAAATCGCTGGTGTTTCTGACGTCACAAACGACCTTGTAACCAATCAGATCAACGTGTGATGGTCAACCAGTGGATCTCTGACCTGAGTGAGTGGAGGCGGGGCTCATTTGCATATTTATAGAACCACGTATACGAAATTAGGCAAGGGTGTTGAGTTACAAGATATATTAAGGCAAAAATGTTTAAATATGTCATATTGGTGATCAAAGATGAGTTTTAAGGGATGAAATGATTGACTACAGGGGGACTTTAACACAGTTCTTGACGCATTTTCCACTCTTGAATTTAAAAACGTCTTTAAAACGTGCTTAAGAGAGGGTGATCTACTGTACAGTCGTGTTTTATTTGCTCTGAACGAATAAACCCTGCTGGAAAAACAGGGAAAACGTTGAGGTGAACTCTCCGTGTAACTTTACTGCCATCCAGTGGCGAACAGCCAAACCATCGAGAATCTCCATCCACGATTCTCAGGTTTTGAAGCTCTTCTTCTGCCATATGCTCTCGAATCATTGAATGCACATATAAATATGACTGTTAGTCATGGCAGAAAGTGTCATTGTCGAATGGTTTTTCTAACTCTCAGCCTTTATTCATGTGGGAGTTCAGGTTTATCTAAGATAGAAACAAAACTAGTCTTAGTGTGGGATGCATTTTTATTTTATTTTATTTTTTTGAGAGTTAAATAGGATTCCATTGTAGTAAAATTTGTGTGAAACTCAACAATGGTTGATATTTCTACTTGTATTAATTAGGATCAGGAATGCTATTCTTCAGAGAGTTTCCAGTTAGGATCTCTGCATGCCTTGGATTTCTTTTCTTTACATTTGATGCGCTTCGAGCGCTAAACTTGCCAAACGCACCCCTGTACTTGTGTCAAATTCATCTGATGTCTATATTGCTCGCTGTAAGATTGGATGAAAACATTGTTTGACTCAATTGTCTGAATATGAGCCATATTCTAGTGAGATGTTTCCTAGCATTCAGACTTTGACTTTGAACATATTTCAGGTATGACATGTTTGACATGATATATATGGTTTTTTTGTAATCTTGCAAAGTTTCTTAATGTAAAGCAATATATTCTTGTCTTTTGCTTACTTCTGCAATGAGACATGATTTCTGCTCCAAAGGTTTGTGGACTTTCAGTGGCATTAATAAAGTTACTGAGCTCAGTCCTATGTTTCATGCATGCCACGTTCATGCGTTTAACCTTTGCTAAATCATGCAGGAGGTTTTCAGCGCACACAATGAGTGAGAGTTGACAGAAAATACCGTTTTCAACTCTATAATTTCTTTTCATCCAATCTCACAGCAGCCTGGTCTTGTCTATTATAATGTGTATGAATGTTGTTTCAAGTGTTTATCTGTTATTTTCTATGCATATGTTTGTTTTATACTGTTTGTCTTGTAAAAACAAAAAAAGAGAGAGTCTTTTATTCATAAAAGCATGTTGTACCCTGTTCACTGTCTTGGCTGTTTCTTGTCTGTTTGCGTGTGTTTAGTCATAAAATAAACATTAATTTAATTAAAGGTGAATTATTTTAAGAAACACTGGCTTAATTTTCCATTGTGGTACAAATGTGCCTTTTCCCCTAAAAAAGTAAAAATGTTTTTGTTATTTTGTATAAAAACATTGCGTACTGATTCTTCTCCAGTCCAGCAGAGGGCAGAGTTGTGCATTGCTTTGCTTCCACCGCTAGGTGTCAGAGTAGCGCTACGGTGTTTCTGTTGATTCACTCAAAAGACGAGACAGTGATTTTCCCCCAATTTTTTATTGACTTAATTATTCAAAACACACAATTGTATTTACCCATACTGGTCTTTTTAGTTCATTGATGTTCTGTAACAGTTATCACTCAGGTTTAGCCGACTTTAAAGGACTCAACACATGAACTGTCAGTCACTGTACAGGCCTTCATAACCACTGAGATCAAGACTGGGAAACGAAACGACTGTGATAAGCGATGTTTAAGATATCCAGCTTTGTGGAATTTGAAATTATTTTTGACTAAATCTCTAATAACGTAAAACTGATGCAGCTCATACATTCACATCTGGATGTGAGATATAGGCCTATTCATTCTTTCGGTTTCCAAGTTGGAAGTCCAACTGCAAGTGGAAAAAATTGAATATGACATATCTTATAGGCCTATTTATGAGATAAAAATACATAATGTCCTAATTTTGACTTTTCACCTCAAATGGCATAATTACGATCTACCCAATTTTTTTTTTTTTTCAATTATTATTAGCCTATGTGGTGGAAATGGCCTTCCATAACACATAATTTCAACTTTTCATCTCATAAATATGACTATGGCATCATTAAAAAAACTTGTCATATTTTTTTTTATTAGCCTATGTGGTGGAAATGGCCTTCCATAAAACATATTTTTAAACTTTTCATCTCATAAATATGACTGGCATCATTTCGATTTTTTGTTGTAGGCCTAATTACGATTTACCAAAGCATAATTTGAATAATATTATGATTTTATTATTATTACGAAAATGGCCTTCCATAATAGGCCTATTGAGCGAAAAATACTTGTGGGTATTTTACATGGTATTTTATTGACTCACGTCACGCGAAACTCCCGCGCAATTGCTATTTGAATTTCGCCGAGCAACGGTAAATGCGACTGCGCCGTTATTCTCTCAGTCAAACCATTGTCCTTGTTTGTTTCTTTGCACTGAAGTTTCTCCGGTTGGTATATTTACAGGAACAACGATCAGGGCAGAAGAACACACGGTTGTACTTGTGAGTTGAGCGTATAGGCACTTGTTTGGAGAGTCGTGGTGATATTATATTTGATATGGGATCCGCGTGCTGTGTCTCCTCATTGGGCATTCAATCATAACACCCGGAGTCACATGAGGATGGTGTAAATCGAGCGAAGTTTTCGGAAAATGAGAAGGAAACTGGTTTTGGGAAGGTCTTTGCACAGCACTCAGTGTAAACGTCTGTCCAGGTGAATCATATTCGTCCACAAACTACAGGTAGGCTAAAAAACGACTCGCTGTTTCACGCGTATGCGTTTACCTTGTATCTGAATAATGAACTATCTATTAGGAACAGTTCATTCACGTATACACATTTAGGCCTAAAGTTACTCGTCCAAACCGGTTTGACCTTCCTTCTTAAACGAAACAACAAAGACAAACGGAAATGTTTAGCTGAATGAGTTTTCAGGGTTCCCAAGTCCGCGGTTTTCCTGAAGGATTTTCCTACTTTTAAACTGTTGAGGTAGGTTTATGTTCTACCAATGATAAAACTGTGCTAATGTTCATTTTTGTGAACGGTAATGAGACTTTGAGCTCCTGTAAGCACCTTTATGAAAACAATGTTTATGATTAATGATATATAGTAATTTTAGTGATGTAGGTGTGGGGGTGGGCGGCATACCGGTATTTTTGAAATTTGGGCTATTGTTAATTGGCCGTTAGGCAAGTTTGGTTAAGTAGACCTGGCAACATACAATGATGCAGTCTAATAGGGTTAATTCACCAATTAATATGTAGCCTATTTGGAACAATTTGAAGGTGAATTAACCCTTTTAGGTAGCCTACCTGGAAAAGGATTACATAAGGTCAAACTGTTATGGTCTAAAAGCCTCTCAGTGAAATGACTAAAATCAGAGCTGTTCTGAAATACAGTTACCATGGCAGTCGGCTAAAAAAAATCTATATGCTGCTTTGTGGATGTTTAAATGCTCAGCTGCACTCATCGCTCACAGCGTTTCTTCCCCAGTCTAGAGTCTTTACAGCGCCTATCTCGCAAGCGTTCTTTCTCGTCTTTTGTTCTTCTCCTTATTGGAAATTGATTGTCTTCTACCATCACAAAGACACATGGTTCTGATTGATTCTCTGGTACCAGAGGAAGGAGGTGGATTCGCCCGCAGGGTCTGGGATCTCCACACACTGGGAGATGTTAATCCGAGAGAGCATGATCAACCACGTGTTCAATCATAGATAACAGAGGGAATCTCACATAAAGATATGTCCAGCTCATATTTCAAACAAAAAATACAAGGAAAGGAGAAATTATATTATTATATATTAACTCTTTCCCAGCCATTGATGGAATTTTCCGGCTTTCCATGTTTTCACTTTTTTAACATGTTTTGACGCATCTTCTGAAAGAGTACTGAATCTTTGGTTCAAAACTCAGACAAAAAAAGGAGCAGAAACAAGCGATTAAAGTATTGCTTATTTATGCATGTTGTAATCTTTGTTCAAAATGTTGATTTTTTTTAAAAGAAATTATTTACGAAACTTACCCACATTCAAGTGTTAAATGCATTATGCTAGAATAAAAGTTTTTTTTTGTTGTTGTTGTTGTTTAAAAGTAGAGACCGTGTTATTTCTAGAGAGACAAAATATTCTAGAGGCCATTACATTTTTTTGAAAATGACCCAAAAAATGAAAATGGTGGCTGGCAACTTTGAAAAACAAAACACTGGCAGGGAAAGAGTTAAAAGAGACTCTGTTCTTTCTTTTGATATATTGCATGTTCAGAACAAAATATTCTGGAGGCCATTACGTTTTTGTGAAAATTATCAATAATTCTGGTGTCGACGAGTTAAAGTATAAATTACTTCGTATTTTTTAGTAATTTTATTTAAATTATTTTAATGTATTTATTGACTAAAAAAATAACATTTACAATTATTAAGAAAAGTGTCATAATGCAAAAAAAACAAACTTACTGGTCATAAAAAGGCACTATTTTCTTAGTGCAAAATATTTTTCCTTGTAATTTTGGGTGAGATATGACCCAGACATTTCTCAGGGAGATTCACCTAATAATTCTGTACCTAAAGAAACAATTAGACCCTCAAAACCTTGATTTAACTTCATTGAAATTTCATTTATAGAGGTGGGACAGCACAATATTGTCAATCAAAGCAGAAAGACAAAGTGTTAATGAAATGAATAAATGAATGGTTGATCTTTTCATCAGACCCGACAGGGCAAATCCCGGTTCCTCCCACCTCGCCCTGACCGTGACGTACGAGTCGTCTTGTCTCTGAACAGTTAGATTAATATCCATGCATAAAAGAATCACCAGCGTTTCCCTAACGACAGAAGAGCTGGTTTTCATTATCTTTTTTTTTTCTCCTTTTTTTTTTCTTTTTTAAATATCAGGATCACTTGAACACGCACAACAAACACTAATAATTCAACTGAAATGCATTTTCCTATGGACAGAAACATGGGTCAATAAATGAAATTAAGAGAGAGAAAAAGAAATAGAACTTTAAAATAAATAAATAAATAAAAGTATACAGCAATTTGTCAGCATGATATAACTTCGGTCTCTAAAGCTCATTTCGGTGTTTCTCATAATTAGAAAAGGAACTAACAACTACACAAGCTTTGGGTCATTTCAGGCAATCTCGACTCCCGTGAGCTAAAGCTTCATCCCGTGACACCAACATGTTTTCTAGTTGCTCTGATGCCACTCAAATGTTCAGTAATCGCTGACCTCCACTTAAAAAAAAGGTTGATTTTGAGTGAGCATGCCAAAATGAAGAGGAAAATTACCCAACTCAACAAGACAAGTACAGAACAGTAAAAAGCTTCAAGTCACAATATTTCCAAAACTATTATTTAGCAGTATTATCTTCTACTATCATCGTTACTGTTTCATCGGATTACCTTTACATTACAAGTATTTGAGGTATATCAGAATTATCATTGTCAACACATGCCTGCCAGCTTGAAATGACATGATTGGTCGGCGAAGCGATTCGATTGGTCGAATGTCTGCGAAGATGACCGATGGAGGCTTATGATTGGACGACCACTGACAGTGCAGATATACCTCAGTTTTACACAAATATCACAAACACACACTTCCGTAATACTGTAAATTGCACAAAAATAGCTCTGTCGGAAGTGTGTGTGTGAATCCAGAGGCATATCCACACGGAAACATCACACTTCTGCACACTTCATAGAGAAATAAATACACATAAATAATGCAGAAAATAGAAAAACAACTACTTTCATAAAAAAACAAAGTGCTTCTTTATCAGAATGGAAACTCCTTTTCTATGCAAAATCTGCAGCTATGCAAAAAATATGCAGGTATGTTTTTAAAAAAATGTGTGTGTGTGTGTGTGTGTGTGTGTGTGTGTGTGTGTGTGTTCAGAGCAAATCCACCCGTGGTTGAAGGAAAAAGGCACTCAACTTGTCCTGCATAGTTGCCACTTCCTTCACCGTGACATAATGCAGTCTGACTACTCTGTGTGTGTGTGTGTGTGTGTGTGTGTGTGTGTGTGTACTCAGCCTAGTTTGGGGACAACCCCAGCTAACGGAACGTTCTGGCAAAGTTATAAACAAACGTTCTTCCAGTAATATAATGTATTTCAAAGTTATCTGATCTTTAATAATGCTCTCAATGTTTTGTGAAACGTCCGTTTAACGCTTTTTAAATGTTACTAGTTTCGGAATGTTCAGAGAACATTCAAAAGTAACATGTTTGCAAAATGTTTTTTTTAAACACATTTTAAAAAACTGGGCATTTTGAACATTCCGAAAAAAAACATTTTCATAACTTAATGGGAACAAGTAGCAAAACGTTCTTAGTACATGTTTTTTGTAAGCTGGGAAATTGTGAGATTTTAATTACGGTTTGCGATCATAACGTCCCCTTTTAGATAAGCTACTCTGTGTGTGTGAGTAAATGTGTTGCTACATTGAATCACATTGGTGTGTGTGTGTGTGTGTGTGTGTTTGTGAGCGGGTGATGATGATGATGATGATGATGATGAAGATTAAACTGGCAGGCTGAAGAAGAATCTTTGGTATCAGTGGCTGTATCACACACACCACTGTGTTTCTGTGAGGTAGCCACATTGATTCTCACTACAAACGAGGTGTGTGTGTGTGTTCGCTTTTTTTCACATTTTTGCTTCACATCAGAGTTTGTTTAGAAAAAAACTTGCTCTTCGCCTGCTCACGACTCTGAAATGGTCAGTACGTTCCTCTAAAATGCTACAGACATCTGCTGTCTTACCTGTCCGACAGAGAGACAGGAGTAAAGCAAAGGATGAAGTTCATCAAGAAGGGCCTCTTTCACCAGCAGGAACATTTTTTGGATTGATAGACAAAGAAACAAAGAGCCGCTCTGTCGTTCTCCGCTCCGAGAGTTCAGGAGTCCATTTCGCCACAAATATACTCAACAATCCCTTGTTTCTTGTCGTTTCGTTCACAAGGTGCTTCTTTACACACAGTTTATGCACAACAAGAGTCCAGACGTTTAATACAAACTTTGTGTCTATGTAACTTTTTACCCGCATCGTTATTATAGAGAGAGAGAGAGAGAGAGAGTGAGAAGGACGAAAAACAAGGATTAGAGGAATATTTACAGATTCATATTCAGTACGTTTTGGTAAATGCTTTGATTTGGTTTCCAAAACAAACAACGGATCTCGGGAACGAGTGTTTTTTTTTTTTTCGGCCCCTGTTGGGAATCACGTGATTTGTCGGATTCTCCGGTACCGACCCGCACAGACTCATGGGAAAGGAAGGGAGTCGGAGCCGCAAACATCCTCTATGATTATCGTTAAGGCATCTGTCGTTGGCACTCAATTATCATACAGTGACATTTTACCTTCAGGTTTTGGCCATTAGAAGCTGCAGGTCTCCACAAACAGGAGGAAAACAATCAACAGCTTTTACTCTCCGCTTCATTACTGATTGTTTCGTCTTTGGTAACGGAAAATATCTTTGGATGCAGGAAATAAATGCATGAAAAAACATTGATGATGATCAATGGATGATAATAATCCTGACATCTGACAGTGATTCACTCATGCTGCCTTCAAGATGTTTTTCTTGGAAATTGCAATTAGCAGTTGTTGGAGATTGATGGGGAAACGCTATGACTCTTATTTGATTTGATGCAAGGTTATTTAAAAAAAAAAAAAAAAAATTCAGCTGTCTCCAACACTGATTCTGTGCTACAGAAAAAACAAATGTAGTTTCTACATGATAAAGTTAGTTCAGGCAAGAAATTAAAAAACAAAGTAAATCCTATATTAGTACTCAATTCAAGCTTGTAGAAATGAAAGCGTAAATCTCAACGATGTAAAACCTACTCAACTTTTCTAATACTGGTGTTCCCATCATGCACTGGGGCATGAATAATTAATAAGGTTGATTTGTCACTGTTTTCCAGCTGTGTTTACACCGTTTTATCACTGCTTTTGTTGTTAGGTTTAGTAACTTGCCATTTTGTGACATTTGGATTCATTTTCTACTCCGAATGACTCATTCATACTCAAAAACTAATGTTATGTGTACACATTGTATGTTGTGTACCAAGTTTTGAGGTTCAGGTGCCATGTTACTTCTATTAAGTATAGAAACAATATGGAATTTATACAAAATATTGTATTACTTACTTGGATGTTTTTAAGTAAATCATACACTTTAACAGTGCGGTTTAATTTGATGTTATATTGTTTGAGTAAAAAGTTAACTTTATTCAATTTTACTTAACTTAGTTAAGTAGATGTTACTTAATTCTATATGTGAAATTAAATATAATTAAGTAATGTTTACTTAATTACTTCAATGTAATTAAGTGTCAATTGAATCTTAAGTTCAATAGTAAGTCGATTTTACTTGATAATAACAGGTAAGTTGTACAAAGCAGTAAAAAAATACTTAAAATGTGTTAGTGCAAATTGTTACGAGGATTTTATCAAGCAAGTTCTTATTTTCAGTGAATGCAGAATTTCTCACTTTTGTTTAGTTTAAGTTAAAGTACCAACATAACACCATCTTGAAGGCAGCATGACATCTAAAGTCTCGTCCCGCAGCGAGCGAAAGGTGCGTTTCTGTGGACCTCCAGGAGGTGGCGCTGTTGCTCTGTGCAGGTGAAGCGCTCTGTAAAACCCCTACGGTAAAATGATTCTTTAGGGGAAGATACAGAGGCCTGATTGATTCTTTGCATCCCTTTATCATTGTGCTGAAGCAAGAACAAGGCGCCACACTGGCAGTGAAAACACTCCTGAAACTATACTCGTATGAATTGTTTGCGTCAAGGGTCAAATAAGTGGGGATGGGTGTGTGTGTGTGTGCTAAAATACGCATTGCCTTCTGTTCCTTCTTTCCACTGCTCTATGAGAGAGAGAAATTTCCGTATAGCTTGGCTAATCCAGAGACTTTGAGATGAGAGATGTTTTAGCTCAAATATCAAGCACAGGTGAGGGAAACGTCCAACACTCTCAGGAAAAAAAGGTACAAAAGCTGTCACTGGGACTGTATCCTTTCGAAAGGTTCTAATATTTGACCCTGGACCACAAAACCAGTCACAAGTCGCACGGGGATATCTGTGGAAATAGCCAACAGTACATTGTATGGGTCAAAACTATCGATTTTTCTTTTGTCAAAAATCAGCAGGATATTAAGTAAAGATCATGTTCCATGAAGATATTTTTTAAATTTCCTACCGTAAATATATTTAACTTATTTTTGTGAGTGGATGCAGCACAATCGTGAACATAAATGCACAACTTTAAAGACGACTTTCTCAATGTTTAGATTTTTTTGCACCCTCAGATTCCAGATTTTCAGGCCAAATATTGTCCTATCCTAACAAACCGTACGTCAATGCAAAGCTTATTTATTAACGATGAATAAATCTCAATTTCAAAAAATGATCCTTATGACTTTGTGGTCCAGGGTCACATATGACACTTTTGGTAAGAAATGTACCTTTGAGGTACTAATATGCATGCACTCTTTAGGTACAGATATGTACCTTTTGAAAGGATACTGTCCCAGTGACAGCTTTTGTGCCTTTTTTTTCTGAGAGTATCCGGGATGAGAAAGAACTAAACGGAATGAAAAGCGTGCAATGCGTTGGGTTTTGACGGAGCTCATCCGCACCCGCCGTTCCCGGACGAGGTTTGTGAGGTTTGATGGGCACCGTAGATCATCATCATCTGTTGGTTTGGTGCATCTGGCACTGGTCCGTCAGCCTGGCATCGGCTCAGGCTTTGGAGAAAGTGGTTGCCGATGTGCCGGGTTGCCCGGGACTGGCCGCGTGCTCGTCCTGCCAGCGATCCACGCATCGACGCCGGGCGTTCATGAAGAAGTTGCTGACGGTGGACAACTCCAGGCCCAGTTGCTGAGAGATGGTGATCTGCATCTCTTTGCTGGGTCTCTTGTTCTCCTTGAAGATGGCGATGAGCGTTCGGCGCTGGAGATCGGTGAACACCAGGCGCTGCTTCTTCGGGACCATGTTTCTGTCTTTGTGCTGCTCCTGTTCCTTTCTCTTGCACGCTGCCATGAGGAGACGGAGAGAAAGAGACAAGTGAAAATACAAGAAGAACACAAGCAAACAGACATTTGCTGATAGGAGCTCATGCAACCAAAGCTGAGAACAAAGATGGGAGTCATTCAGTGAAAGAAGCTTGTGTTTTGCAAGCTCATATAATGCAAACATATTTCATAAAACAAATATTGAAGTCCCACTGTGGTGAAAATCAAGTTTTAATGTTGTTTATATGAGGGGAGTCATTCAGTAAAGGAAGCTTGTGTTTTGTGAGCTCGGATATAATGCAAACTTATTTCATAAAACAAATATT